>JBAMJV010013784.1:0-34239 GCA_037951105.1 Echinarachnius parma | reverse complement strand
CTGAGTGTCAAATTTGAAAGAGCATTCAATTTTAATGACAGAATACACTTTATTTGATCAAAATCGGTCCAGAAATGGCTGAAATGTCGATAAATATAACCATTTGTAATACTTGTGGGGCCCCACAATTTTGAACCAGTCGTTAACAATTTGTTAAAATTGCTTCCTCTTCTCAAAAATTAAAATATAGGTTTTAAATAGTTGTTGATTATCTCTCTATCTAATCACCCTTTCAACAAAACATCACATGCACAATATTTTATTTAGAATGGTTGAAACAAATGATTTTTTAGAAAGCGCCCTCTTGAGTTTTAACGGCTATTTTTTTATAATGATAACAGGCTTTTTACTAAGTCATGTGTAACTTTGTATTGCTTTAGAGCCTGATGGAGTTATAACTGTTAGTTTGTAAGGTAATGGTACAGGTTTTGGTAACTAAAATTCAGTTTGACCAAACCATTTGTACTCTCTTTACCCAAACTCAACTATCTCTTTAAAAAAACTTAAATCTGGTGGTTCTCTCATACATTGTATTCATCTTACCAATAGAAGCATGGTACGGGTTGGCTTTTCAAAATTTCTCTTTCGTTAGAAATATATTTGCGATTGAATTGTTCGGATGTTTAACTATCCACTAGATAGCCATAACTGTGTACAAGGTCTTTAAAATGAGTTAGCGAATATCACTTTGCATTTTCGCTCATTACTCGGCCATTTGACATCCATAAGGATAGTTGAGTTTTGGTAAAGAGAGTACAGTTTTTGTCAAAATGAATTTTAGTAACCAAAACCTACATCATTACATTACAAACTAATAGTTATAACTCCACCATGCTCAAAAGGAATTCAAAATTACAAACGACTAAGTAAAAAGCCTGTTATCATTTTAAAAAATCCGTTATAACTCAAGAGGGCGCTCTCTAAAAACTCAAACGGTTTCAACCTTTTAAAATAAAATATTGTTCATGTGATGTTTTGTTGAAATAGTGATTAGATAGAGGAATAATCAACTATTTAAAAACCTCTTTTGTTAATCTTTGAAAAGTGGAAGCATTTTAACAACTTGTTTTTTTCAACGGCTGGCTCAAATGATCAAATATTTGTGGGGCCCGACGATTATTACTAATGGTTATGTTTATGGATATTTCAGCCATTTCTGAGCCGAATTTGATCAATAAAAGTTTATTCTGTCATTAAAATTGTATGCTCTTTCAAATTTGACACTCAGTTTTTCATTATCTCACATAAAAAATATTCTGTGTACCGCCCTCTATACCAAAACTTAACTATCCCTTTAACGTGAAACTGTTTACACATTACCTAGTGGACAGGTTAGATCACAACAACACACATGTTATTAACCATTCATAACGTTTTGTACATGTCAACAAAGTTACTAGATCCCTTTAATACAGCACCATAATTATATATGCCTGAATGCATATTTAAATGTCCATATTATAATACTGTATTTGAAACGGTTTTATACAGAAATTGGCCTCATATTAATTTGTTTACTGTGCACCTCTTTGAATCATGTGATTGCCTTAGGCCAGGCAATATCTAACAATAGAATATCGCGATCAAACCAAAAACAGTCATAACAAAGCCCCGTATACAATTCAGGTCTTTGGTGTTCGTCTTTATTGTTGAGCGGGAATTTCCCGACAGAATACCGACAGCAAAAATCACGCGTAGCTTCCCACTTCAGGGCAACAGCATGAAAATACTAAATAATAATTAAGACACATTTCCCATCTACAGGAGACTCTCTTTGACAAAGAGAGATTCAAGCAAAATGGAAAGAACAAATTATACCTGGTCACTCTGTTGTAATAAATATCTGAAATAACTTAAAACACATACTAATTGTAGCTTACTTTAAAGTTATGTTAGATATAATTTGATTAACTATCTAACATCGTGTAATCACAGATTTAATGAATAATGTCTTAACATTATTGTACGGTATCCTAATAGATATGATAGAGAAACGAGTTCATAGGTTATGATAACATTAATATACAACCATAAACATATCATTTTAGCGTAACAAAACTGTCCATCTAACATCGTTAACACTATCTGTCCAGTTGTACCCACCTTAAATCATGCTAACAATACGTACACCTATTGCAATATATCATAGATAAGCAAACATGAAACCAAACTCTCGAATTCTAGTCATCCCTTATCGGACTCGTACGCAAAGAATCATATTCTGTTGTTCATTTGCTGAGCTACAGTCATTCCTTATCGGACTCATATCGGACACACATTATCATAACTATTATCTTGTTTTATTTGCTGTGCTACAGTCATCTTAACTTCGTCAGTCATGGTGCCATTGAGAGGTATCCTCCTGCAAGCCCGAGACACGGAGACTGGTAGCATCGTGGGGAGGTGGTCGACATCAGACTCTGACCACTACTTTCGAACTATTCGTTGTGGAGGATTGAGTGATTCTGCAGTGACCAGTACAAATATTGGCGATAAACCAAAATATAATACATTTACATGGACGCCGCCATTGAGTGTAGATGTTCAAGAAGTCAACATATCGTAAGTCTTTTCTCGAAACCCAATTAATACATTCTTGCCAATTGAACCCGTTTTTTAATTGTGTTCCTTCATCGAAACGCATGTTATTTCAAGAATGTCAGTTTTGAATTATATGAACATGTTTTTGTTTAAATGATTCCCTACATTTCTGGCATAATTTAATTTGAATTTAGGTTAACTTTATTTCAAAATATTATGATTATTTAAGTGTGATCATTATTTACATAGGGTAAAAAGAAAGAAATAACAAAACAAATACATTGTGAACAGTTTCATCTTACTTACACAGAACCCCACCATTTTGCCTAGTATGTCATATTATTTCAGGTGCTTTGTAAAACCTGTCTGGCAATGTATTTTCAATGAAAAATAGTTGGGTCACTTATTTTACGCTCGCCAGTATACAGATGATTAATTAATCTTGCATCATTTTACAGCAATACAGCCTTTATTCATAGTGGAACTGCCTTCGTAAGTCCACTGATAATCACCATAGCTGTATTCTTTCATTGAATTTACTTTATGTATTTGCCAGTTTATTAATGATATTGTATATAGTGTAAGATGTGAAAAGAGCAAGTGTAAATATAAGTTTGCCCTGCTTCGTTTTGCATTTATATGATCTTCAAGTATTGTTACATGAATTTCTTATTATATTTCGTAATGTATTTGAATTGTAAAATCCATTTGTAATGTACGCCCAACAGTTCCGACGTGATCTGCATGGTGTGGACATTAAATAAAATCTTTTCAATTAAATCAATAAAAGCACAATCATACATATGTATTATAAATAAATTACAAAGTGTAAGAAGACTTATTAATAACGTAATTTACAAATTAACAAGTATTGATATACAACAAGATAATGTAAAGAAACATTGTATGTACTTTTAAGGGATCTAGTAACTTTGTTGACATGTGCACAAAGTGATGACGGGTTGATGCAATGTATATTGTTGTTATCTCATATGTCCCCAGGGTATTGTGTGAAAAGGACATTGCATGGCCAAGTAATGAGCGAAAATGCAAAGTGATATTCACTAACTCACTGCACTCACTTTGTACACGGTTTCCAAAACTCCACGGGAGTTTTTTTAATCTGAATACTTCGATCGTACATATCTTTGTAACGAAAGGGAAATTTGAAAAACCGAAACCGGTCCCATGATTGTATTAATACAACAAGGTATGAGGGAACCGCTAGAATAAAAATGTTATTTTGAGGATTTGGACAATGTTACTATATAAGTCCCTTTAAATATTTATGATTATGACACATTAATTCGAATTCATATAAAGATACTTCCAAATGTATTCACTAATTTTGTATTAAATTAACAACAGTGCTAAATATGACATTTTATTTCACAAATTTGATAACAAAAATATTTTCAAAGCTAGATATAATTGGAACTATTTGACACCTGAAAGTATCCAGGACAATATTTAAGTTCAGTGAAAACATTGTGAGTAATGTATTCATGCATTTTTGTATGATTTGGGATAGACAATTATGTACTCATTAACATTAACACTAGTTATACCACCTTCTTTTCTTTTCAGAGCGACCTTTACTACGACTGACAACACGATAATGATAGATGAGAGGACATCGCATATGCGAGGTACAGTATATGAATTGCGATTCAATCAGTTCACGAGAAGTGTACAACACGATCTAAACTTAAACACAAAAACAAGCCTCCCTCCTAAACAAATACACTTCCTATCATAACGAGGAATTGTTTTAAGATTTCGTTTTACCAAAATGTTTTTATGACAGCTAGAAACACTACAAAAATAAGATGTCGCAATTAATTCATGGTTGACTGAGCATAAATTAAAGAAAAAATTTCAATTTCTTCGAAATTGGTCAACCATGATAAATGCAGTAAACCACGTGTGTCTTAAAAATCAAAATGGCTGGAATTTCAAACAACATCGTTTCACTGACAAACCCTGATCAGTGCATTCAACCACCTGATTTATATCACAACATCGAAATGGCATGCTCAAGTTCTTGCCGCTTTTGACAATGTTTCGTTTCTTCTATGATTTTTGCTCGGTCACCTAAAAAGTGCAAAATAAAACAACAAAAAGGATTTTAGTATCTTTGTTACTATCTTTGACCTATGCAAACAGTGACGCATGCTTGATACAATGTACAGAGCGTATACAAACAAAAGTATAAGTTTAAAGGACAATTATTTCGAAATAATATATGTTCGTTCGTACCATAAACATGATATAGATGTAAAGAGTAGCTATTTATCTTTCATTTTATACCTTTTCTGCATCAGCAGTGCCACGCATTGTTCAGTTCTTTGTTGTTGAAAAGGACAGGTGCGAAACGTTTTGACTAATTAATACATTCCTGAAATCAATGATGCCACATAATGTTGCGTGATTTATGTAAATATTTGTTTTGTTCAAAACATCCATGTCGTGTCATATGTGGCCCACACATACAAATCCAGCTCATGAGGAGGAGATGAAAACACCTTGTTCTTTAAATGTTCCAACATAAATAAGTCACAAGGTGTTAAAACAGGGGACATTGGTCGCCATCCAACTTCAACAATTCATTCTGGTGGATGTCCGCCGGCGCAAATGTTCAATAACAATGTACTCAGGCATGCATGATTATTGAATGTATTCAATTAAACGATTCATTCATTCACAAAACAAAACAAAACATTAATTACGTATGGCACCATCAATTTCAAGAAATTAGCAAAAACTTGCAAAAAGTGGGTTTTGCACCGGTCATCTTCAACAACGAAGAACTCAGCAATGCGTGGCACTGCTGATTCAGAAAAGGTATAAAATGAAAGCTAAATAGTAACTCGATCTGTACAGCAACATCACTTTTATAGTACGAAAATATATTATATTGAAATAATTGACCTTTCAACTTCGAGTACCTTTTTTCTTTATACACTCTGTACATTGTTGTTATGTGATATCACTGGGTATTGTGTAAACATTTCACACAATGGACGTTATATGGCCGAGTAATAAACAAAAATGCAAAGTGATATTTACTGAATCAGTGCCAGTGGCGTAGACAGGTTCTTACACCTGGGGGGGGGGGGGGATGATTTGCCGTTCACCGGATCGAGACCAATTAGTTCGCGGCCGAGATCACCTGCTAAAATATTTCGAGACCAAGACAATTGCTTGAAGGTCCTCTCAGTAGGGGGAGGGGGGGAGTGTCCGTCGCTAAATGTTTTCCCCGCCGAGACCGCCTGCCTAATTTTTTCGAGACCGAGGGAATTGGTTGAAAGTCTTCTCATGGGGGGGGGGGGGGGGGGGGGGGTGGGCTCGTCAATTTTTTTCGCAGCCAAGATCATTCATTTGGTCGAGACCAGGCGCGCCGGAAGCAGTTTTGGATTCGTGGGGGGGGGGGGGGGGGGGGCAAAAACCTAAGGGGGCTCACGATTGTTTTGTGTGTAGGGGCTCATGCCCAACCACACGCACATGGCTGATGTGAGAGTGAGACATTGCGAGGGAGCGATTGGACCAAGCCCGAGGGAGCGAAGTGACTAAGTGGGATGAATGTACATGTCATCCCCCACCTTGTGAGGTGGGGGGGGGGGGGGGGATGCATACCCCGCATCCCCCCGTTGTCTACGCCCCTGCGTTACGACTATCCAGTTGATAGTTTAGCATATACAAACTTCAAGCGTAAATATCTTTTAACGAAAGAGAAATTCGCGAAAAAAAACATAGCCTGACCAATTCTTCTATTGTTAATACAAATACAACAAGGTATGAGGGAACCGCAACAATTCAAATTGGATTTTAAGAATTTGAACAATGTTACTAGGAAGAATGGTTATAAGTTTTCAATTATTATAACTTGTTCGAGGGGGGGGGGGGGGGGAGATTTACTTGCCTACACCCCCTGTGCGTACTTAACCTAATGACAGATGAAAGCAAAACTCGTATTATTCATTGCTCGTTTAAATGTCAAAGTTACAAGTTCATTCCCTAACCCCCCCAAAAAAATAATACAAAAAATCAAGAAGAAGAAAAAATGAAAGTTGTTTTTGGTTTACCTTTCAGCTATCCTAAGGCAGCTATGATCCATTAAATTGTAAAGAATGCCCTTTTCTTATCAGCTGAGTCATTTCTTCCCCGAAGTAAAACAGAAAAAGTATTTAAATCGTTTATTGAAGAAGTAACATTATTTCCTAGTTTCATGCACATTTTTAGAAAGATCTGCGGTGTTAGCAAATGTGTTTAACTACCTTTAACACTCAAATCACCACATTTATTGCCAATGCTTACCTTTGTCCCTTGCGAATTCTTGCGAACACCTTACAAATGAAACGACTACACAACTCATACATGATGGCGGATAGGGCAAGGGAATACGGGACATTTATACAATTCTGGCTACTTTGAAGCGACATCACGCGGGGCGAATGTAACGAATGCTTTCGAATGCCCTTGCGAATCTTACAATTATCTAATACGATAACTATAAATGCTTTGTCATCAATAAGAATGGCTTGCCATTGCTTACGAAAATATGGAGAAAAGGATGATATTATGCTTCTTTACGAATATTAGGAGCATATTCCTAATATTCGCAACACGCATGAGCGACCGCGAATGCTAACGAAACATTTACGATTGTCTTTCGATCACCTTGTGATCATTGCACATGATGGCGAATTGCATCCGTAACCCATTCACAAGGATATTCACTACTTTGTGAGAGCATCATTTAATTCGAAAGTAAAGCATATTCACATTATTTCTCATAATTTCTTAAGCCATTCTTATTTTTGGAAATATATTTGTATAGTGATCATAAGATATTTTGAAGATTTGCAAGGGCATGCGTATAGCTAGGATTTTGGTGAATCGATTTTTAAGCTATTGTAAAGTTTATATGATTTTCGGCGAATTTGCCGCGCATTTCAAATTTGTGTAAGCAATCACAAGTCATTCTTATTGATGGCAAGGCATCTGTAGTGATCATAAAACATTTGTAAAATTTGCATGGGCATTCGTAAGCATTTGTAACTTAGCAAAAATTCGGCAAATTTATAGTCTAGTAAAAGCATTCGTGACTTATAGTTCTAACTCCACCATGTTCAAAATGTATAGAAAATTACGAAACGACCCCAAAAAATAAAAATAAAAATCTTTTCATCATTCAAAGAGAGCCGTTAAAGCTCCAAAGGGTGCTTTCTAAAAACTAATTAGTTTCATGCACGACCTCCCAAACTTGAACATTTTTGATTGAACTATCTTAAAATGTTAGCAACTGAATTCGTAACATACAATTATACACTTACCATATACTGCGAGTTTATGAATGAAGTTTATATTGTATTAAAATGCTATATTTCATGTTTTACCCCATATTGACGTGATGCTCGATTCAATTTTCCGCATAATTGCATTATACTTATTTTGGCTTCCAACTCCAAATGTTTGGTTACATATTGTTCTTTTTTGTTTTTTCTTGTTTGTTTGCTTTGTGTATGCTATAGTTTATGTTGAAAATGTTTCTATGTTCTGTATGTACAAAGTCAATACTCAGAAAAGATTCTTACCACACATGTAAATGCGGGTCAATTTGTCATTTGAGTTGCATTAGTCACTCTCCCACCCCTACTTCTTGGTTATGTTCAAAATGTACTGGTCAAGCATTGCCGTTTAATTATATACTTGATGATATTGAGTTTGCAAATACAATGTTCTCCTTTTTTCATGCTGACAGTTTTGTTAATATGTCTAAATTTGATGACATGGACTTTAATTTGTTTTCTTTGAATGGTGATCCAGTAAGAGAAACTAATGATTGCTTGCTACCATCAAACTATTATTTTAGTAGTTCATTTTGTGAAAAGATACAGACGTTCAATAAAAATGATTGTTTTTCTATTTTTCATCTGAATGCTCGCAGTCTAGTATTTAAGTTTCTACAATTAAAGGACTACCTTGCTACACTGTCGCATGAATTCTCTTTATATGCATTCACTGAGACTTGGTTTAAAGAAACACCCAGTTCATTTTATAATATCCCCAATTATAATATTGTTCAAAAGCACCGGGAACACCGTATTGGTGGTGGAGTATGTGTGTATATTAAAGATACTATGTCGTTTAAATTAAGACCTGACCTAGACTTCTCAACCAACAGTATTGATACTTTGTTTATTGAAATAGACAGGAATAAAGAAAAGAATATTATTATTGGCACGATATATAAGTCGCCAAATACAAGCTCCGATGAATTTATAAATAGTTTAGAAGAATCTGTGCAAAAGATATCTAGTGAAAATAAATTATGTTATATTGTGGGTGACTTTAATTTTGATATTCTAAAGTACTCTGAACACACTGACACAAATAACTTCTTAAACTTAATGTACTCGTATTCCTGTTATCCTTTAATCTGTAAACCAACTCGTGTAACAAACAGATCCTGTACTTGTATTGATAATATATTCACCAATGTTCTTGATAGACCCATCTTACCAGGTATTTTGTATTCTGATTTATCCGACCACTTTCCTATTTTTCAAGTAACTCGGTTTACGCCCACTATAGAATCCCGCCAATTCACTCGTAATAAACCCACACAATCTAAAGTTGACTTTCAATCACTTTCTGCTCAGTTGTGTTCATTACAATGGTCGTTCGTATTAAGAGATAATGATGTTAACAACGTGTATAATACTTTTATTGATAAACTATCAGAGCTTGTCTCTTCTCATTCTAGCCTACTTAACCCTAGTCGCAGAAATCTCCCGAAAAGTCCTTGGGTAACAAAAGGCATTCTTAAGTCTATTGATAAAAAACAACGTCTATACAAGCAGTATCTGAGAAATAAGTCTAATTCAAGTAAACGCAAATACGCTGCTTATCGTAATGTATTGACAAATTTAATTCGTCAGGCAAAAAAGGCGCATTTTGCAAGGATCCTTGAAAAAAGTCGTTTTAATTTAAAGAAAACTTGGACAATTTTAAATGACTTGCTCGGTAAGCGTCCATCTAATTTGCCATCACACTTTCATCACAATGGTGAGAAGTTATTAGGTCATAGTAAGATTGCCAACGCTTTTAATTCATATTTTGTGAACTCTGGATCTTTCATTCAATCTGATAATACCCCTGGGTTCCAGAATTATCTTGGTCCAAGATGTAAACAATCATTTTTTATTTCCCCAACAAACCCAACGGAATTAATTCAAATTACTAAACAATTAAAACTTAGCCATTCAGCTGGTCACGATGGTTTCTCTTCTTTTCAATTGAAAAAGATCATACATTTTATTGCAGAACCACTTTCTAAAATTTTTAATTTATCACTTATAACTGGAATTTTCCCCGAGACAATGAAGACATCTAAAGTCATCCCTGTCCTGAAAAAGGGTGACCCACACTTAATTACAAATTATCGCCCGATATCATTATTATCTACTTTTTCAAAAATACTTGAGCGATTAGTTTATAAACGACTTTCTGACTTTCTTGATAAAAATAATATTATTATTTCCCAGCAATTTGGTTTTCGAAAATATCATTCAACTGAAACTGCCCTACTTTACGCAACAGAATTACTTTACTCTTTCTTTGAAAAAAATGAATATGCTGTAGGTATTTATATTGACTTGAGTAAAGCGTTTGATTGTTTAAGTCATGATGTTCTGTTGTATAAATTGAACCATTATGGTGTCCGAGGCGTTCCTCTTCAGTGGTTCTCAAGCTATCTTTCTTCCCGTTGTCAATACACTACATATTGCGATGTTAATTCCCAAATTCTCCGTATTAAACAGGGTGTTCCGCAGGGAAGCATACTCGGACCGCTGTTATTTCTTTTATTTATTAATGACATTATTAATTCATCTAATGTCTTGAAATTTCTTTTGTATGCTGATGATACTAATTTATTTTTGTCAAATAGTAATCTAGACACGTTAATGGCACAGGCAAATTATGAGATGTTGAGCGTTTGTAACTGGTTCCATGAAAATGGGCTACAGATTAATACGTCAAAAACTAAATATATGGTGTTTGATTATCAGAGGGTGAAGAGGGTGTTACAGACTCCACAACTTCAAATTGATCGTATAATTGTTGAGAAAGTTGAAAGCATTAATTTTTTAGGCGTTGTTGTAGACAATGAACTATCCTGGATAAAACACATTGACTATGTATGTAAAAAGACTAGTATGTATATTGGTATGCTTTTTAAGTTACGCTCTTTCTTGCCATTGAAATCCTTAAAAATGCTATATAAGTCTGTTATTCTACCACATTTTACCTACTGCAATTTGGTATGGGGAAGTGCAAGTATTCACATTTAAGAAGACTCTTAATCTTACAGAAAAAAGCTATCAGAATTTGTTTTAATATGCATTTTAGAGCTCATACTGCACCTCTTTTTAAATCAATGCAGTTATTGAATATACTTGACAATGTATCATTTAATGTTGCTCTTTTTATGCATAAATTTGTACACCAACGTTTACCTAAAGTTTTTAATGCATTCTTTAAAAAGCACTCAGATGTCCATGGACTTAATACAAGGGGAAAAGACAAATTTTATTTACCAAAACTGAACTCGTCATTTTTACAGCGCTCAATAAAATACCAGGGAGTTGTAGAATGGAACAAACTTAACTCAGATTTGCAGAATATTAATAATTGTACCATCTTTAAACGCATCTTTAAACTTCAATTGTTCACTAATTATTGAGTATCGACGTTGTATTTTTGTTGTTGTTGTCTTCTGTACTTGTTATTGTTAAATGTTTAGGTTATGTTTCTTAGTGAAATTTCCATGCTTAAAGTAATGTATATAAATAATTTCTTTTGTTTTGATTTTGATTCTGTTTACATGGGTTTGCCGTTAACAAGCACTTTACTTCTAAGGCAAATACCTGTCAATTTTTACACTGTACCGTTTTTATTATTGTATTTTATCTGAAATAAATGAATAAATGAAATGAAATGAAATGAAATATAAATTAAATAAAGAGATCATCAACAACTATTTACAAACATCTATTGTACATTTTTTTACATGTGTAAGCATATTTGTTCAACGGCTAGTTCAAATTTAGTGAATTATAGTAGGGCCGCACAATAATTACAAATGGTTATAGTTTTGTATATTTCAGCCATCTTTGAACCGATTCTGATCAAATGTTACTTGTTTATATCTCATCAAGCTTTACTTGTTTGTATATAATTATGTAGATGTATATTTGCAGTATTAGTTGTTATGTTTATGTATATATATGTTTTGTACGCTTTGTTTATACATTGTATTTTAAACTTTGAATGTGGACAAATCAAATACAAACAAAAAGTTTATTCTGTAATTAAAATTGTATGCTCTTTCAAATCTGACACTCAGTATTTCATTGCCTCACACACAAACAAAAATTGTGCAGCGCCCTTTACACCAAAACTCAACTATCCCTTTAAGGCCTTACTTTTTCAATACATTATTTCCATGCCCATACATATTTTTTCAGCGAATTTGCCACGAATTCCTCAGCCATATAACATCAATTTCATGTGAAATTTTCAAACATTACTTAGTGGACATAATAATGAGATAACAATAATAAACATTCTATCAACCATTCATCACTTTTTGCACACACCAACACAGTTACAAAATCCCTTTAAGTTACAATGTTTCAATCGATCTGTACGGTAGTTATTAAATATCGATAATTCATACAAGATAATTCATACAATTAATGTGTATCATCAACCATATCGCATGTCTTATGAAGATCAACGAAAATGCTCCTGTTTAATAATCTATATCAATACTATGTAGTCATTCATCAATCACTTTTATCAGTGCTGATCAAATTTGTTACGGTAAAGTTGTGAGTTCAAGAACATTTTGTATAGAAAGAGAATTCAAGTCTGACAATTATCATTTGCATGTATCAGAAGCACATTAAACATTGATCTTTTTCTATACACCGAGAATCATCGTAATTCATTCGTTTTTCTTGTTAAGATTGTAGTCCTTGCCATGGGCGTACGGGCAAATGTTCACGTTAATGCACGCCGCGCACAAACATGTGCAGATATTGGGACATTGTGCAATTAACTGAAATGATATTAACAACCAATTTTCACACATTTGTGCAGTTTTATCCAGACATGCTCGTGCATCAAATACCTCCCCGGACCCATCAACTGCCACCTCCATGGACCCATCAACTGCCACCTCCATGGACCCAACAACTGCCATTCCTGGTGGCCAATGTATCCCGAATCCCTGTATGAATGGAGGCACCTGTGCTCCACGAGGGGATGCAGGCCATCGGTGCACGTGCACTAGTGGCTTAACAGGAGAAAATTGCGAGACTTCAGGTAACTAACATTTGAACACATCTTTTGAAAGACCTGCTTGACGGACGTGATATCCCACAGTGCTTTTTGTTAAAGTAATGATTACCGTTTTATACATGAATATAACAAAAATAGAATACTGTCATTAATATTGGTGTATATTCGTGTATATATATATATATATATAACAATTGTTTTGATTTAAAATGAAAACTAATGAATTAAATTGAAATTTAATTAAATATACGTGTATAACAATTTATTTCTTAATCACTTTTATAATTATTCTTTATTGCGATATATGAAAACATATTATCTCTTAAATTAACATAACTGTTGTATAGTTATTATTATCCTGATTATAATAATAATTATCATATAATTAGTATCATCATTATTATTATAACCATTATTATTGTTTTCACTACAACTATGATTAATCTCTATCGTAGTCAAAATACTGCCGCTCGTCTTTCATACTTTGTTTCCCGCTGTCATATAACGCCATTCTTAGTTAAACATATCTGGCGTTCTATCAACTTTTGTATCATCTAGAAAATCCGCTCATTTGTAAGGCTTATTATTCATTCATTCGGGCCAACCTACTTTTAATCTGCAACTTCACGCCAGCCCGAACATTGCGATCATCCACTCAGTCTCTCCTGGAACATACATAATGAATCAGCTCAAAATATTATAGTCAAAGATCACTTGACTTACTTCCCTGTTAACTCCGCTTTCTTGTGATTGATATTGTATATGTATTTCCGATAAATTCCTTTCCTGTTATTTATCTATGTAACTTTTATTTTTACAATTAAGCACTAAGAAATTAATTCGCAGGTCCGTTACATAAATCTATTTTTTTATCATTAATATCAGTGTGCATTTTGTATATAAACCCCTCAAAAAAAGTTCGGAAACTCAAGTTTGATCGATCATATCTTTCGTATTTTTTAATAAGCATATTCGAAATTGGTGTCACAATAAAGCCTCATTATATACCTTTCAAACGGTGCATTATGTGTAGTGATTATACAATTGGGGCGATTGCAGTAGCCCAGAGAATAGGGGGAGGCATGAAGTGAAATGTCGCAAAATGGCTCAATGCATTTAATTGTGCATGACTGTGCTGACCAGTTTTTTGAAAGTTCACTTTCTATTGAATACTGCCACCCTTTCCATTCAACAAAATCATTGGAATTTTATACCATTTTAATGGAAATTATCTTTTCATAACGATGGCATATTGATCGTAATGATTAGGCAATTGGGTTGTGCGCAGCAAACCGGAATATGGAGATGGGTCGAGTGTGAAATCAGACCAAAAAATATGGAGTTGACACAAAATCAGAGCATTGCATTTTTTTTCGAGCTTTTGGGAGCATTTTTTAGCATTTCAAATGAAATATTCATGATTCAAATTGATATCAACGGAAAGCCCGACAACTCTTCTGTATGAAAATGTGAAATTTATAATGATTTTTGTAAAGGGCGGCTGCAGGGAGATGAATGTGGGGGAGCCTCAAAATTGACCCATTTCAAAACGCTCTGATTTGTTGTCGGTGTCTTTTACCATTGTGTGGAGGATGTAATGCGACTTGAATGCGTTTTGAAATGGGTCACTTTTGAGGCTCCCCCACATTCATCTCCCTGCAGCCGCCCTTTACAAAAATCATTATAAATGTTACATTGTTATACAGAAGAGTTATTGGGCTTTCCGTTGATATCAATTAGAATCATGAATATTTTATTTGAAATGCTAAAAAATCCTCCCAAAAGCTCAAAGAAAATGCAACGCTCTGATTTTGTGTTAACTCCATATCTTTTTGTTTGACTTCACACCCGACCCATCTCCATATTCTGGTTCGCTGCACACACCCCACTTGCATAATCCTTACGATTAATATGCCATCGTAATGAAGAGATCATTTTCATTAAAATGGTATCAAATTCCATTGATTTTGATGAATGGAAAGGGTGGCAGTATTCAATAGAAAGTGAACTTTTAAAAAACTGGTCAGCACAGTCATGCACTCGTAAATTAAATGCATTGAGCCATTTTGCGACATTTCACTTCCTGCCTCCCCCTATTCTCTGGGATACTGCAATCGCCCCAATTGCATACTCACTGCACATAATGCACCGTTTGAAAGGTATATAATGAGGCTTTATTGTGACACCAATTTCTAATATGCTAATTTAAAAATATGAGAGATATGATCGATCAAACTTGAGTTTCCGAACATTTTTTGAGGGGTTTATATATTTGTTCACTTATTTAGAATTTTTGTTATTGTATGCTTGTATCATTATAAATATTTAAATGTGTATATCAACATGTTGTATTAACTAAATAAGTATTATTTTAATAATGATTTTGTATTAATAAATTACGTTAAGATAACTCATTTTATTTAAAACATGTACCATTTTACTTCTTAAATATCCAGTTCCTACCATAGCTGCGCCTTCGACAACAGGTAAACAAGATTCCAAACTTTTAGACAATATTGTCACCATTTATTCAAAATTGTCAGTTTGCCTGATTTTAGTGTTACCTTACCTTATCATCATTTACCATTGCTTTGAGAAAGAAAAAAAAACACCCACACGAATATATGAACCCAATATGTTACCCAATTACACACCCATGGTAAATAACTCAGATCAGGCTATACATACATGTTTTGAAATAAATACAAATTCCTACTGCGTTTTTTTTTTTTTTTTGGTCATATTTTCACTCTTGGAAAAACCAGTACAATCTTAATGACAATTACAGTTTCATATTTTAATATGCCAAACGTGCACTGGCCTATTACACTACATGGTCATTAGCGATAATGTGGCTATAATGATGGAACGAATTATCTTTGAACAATCCCCTATGTCTTGAAAGAAATATTTGCTTACGTTTTGGGATTGATTGAGTTTTATTGTCCGATATAAACAAAAATACGACAAATATAAATACAAGGTCTTCCATGGGGTCCAGAGTCCACAGTTGATCATGGATACATACACGAACCAGTAATCTTCATTTAAAAACGGACAAACCTAAGAAGGAAGCTCTAAAACGTTATTTATGTATAGAGGTGCAAGATTGTGGTACTCTTTGGCATTTGAAATACACACTGCACCAAGTCTGAATAAAGGAAAAGGAAGCGGAAAGTCTCGATTTAAATTTTATGATGACAGTTCTTTCAGACTATTTGTAAAATTAGTAGAGCAGATAAGTGTAAAATATCATGGAAGTCGTTCAAAGTTTGATACAAGCAACATACTCCGTATGCAGACTACCTTAGGGACACTTTTTTAGAAAAAACATTTAGACAAGCAAAATTCCAAGATGGCGGCCATTTTCCAAGATGGCCACCAAAAAGCTACTTTTTGATATCAAAATTGACTGAGTTGGCCGATTGTAATAATCTTGGTGCCGTTTTATATGTTTATTGACATGCTGAACACGATGGTGATACATACGGACTCATATGATGGCCGAAATCCAAGATGGCCGCCATTTTTCCAAGATTGCCCCGAAAAGCTACTTTTTGATATAAAAATTGACTGAGTTCGTCGATTTTAATTATTTTGGTGTCAATTTCGATGTGTACTGATATGCTAAAACCGATAATGACACATACGGACCCATATGATGGCGAAACATCGACATGGCAGCCATTTTCCACGATGGCCGCCCCAAAACTTTGAAAAAAAACTTGTAATTCTGGAAACGATTGTGATACATTTAACTAATTTAATGGCTAAAATCCCCAATAGCCGCCCTTTTACAATATAACCGTCAAATACCTACTTTTGATATATACAAATTGACTGGGTTGATCGATTTTGATATTCCCGGTGTCTTTTGATGTTTCTTGATGTGCTGAAAATATTTGTGTTAAAGGACCTAAACAATGGCGTAGCTAAGGGATATATGGCTATATAACCCACGGGGGGGGGGGGGGGGGGGGGCACTCATGTATAATGTAAGACGGGTACGTGCCGCTTACAAAACCCCCGTTTTCACACCCGATTGCCACTCTCAAGATACCAGATTTTCAAAAAATTGCCGCTCCATAGACCCCGGAATGACTTGGCTAGGTAGTTGAGTAGCGTCGAGTCCATTATTCTTCTTCAAGTCAGCTCCTTGTACTACCATTTGAGGGTTTCCGTAATCTTTGGTAGCTCCAAGTCCATGTATTTTGTAGTTTTAGTCTGCTCCTTAGACCTCTTAACTCGCGTTTAAGGGTTTTTGTAGCTCCAAAGACCCTATATGTGTTGCTTGTAGTCAGCTCTTAAGACCCCCATATCAGAGTTCCGTGAGGCACACCCCGTCAAAATATTTGAGTGCCTCCCCCCCCCCCCCCCCCCGCCCCCACCTCGGATATAACCCCTCTTTATGTAATGAATTCTTTTGTTCTTGATTTGTTTTATAGGCTGCTCCTTTATTGCTATTTACTATCCCGGAACGATCTCTTTACATCATCCTGGTCCGTCCAAACCCCTGGCCTCCTGAATATATGCCTAACATGTTTATTAAGAGAATAATACGATTTTAATCATTAATAATGTATTGGGAGTTCATGTACAGTATGCATAAAACAGCATTTTATACACCCACATCAATTCACATGTTCAGATTAAACTACCTTCCGACCCCTTCTCAGTTGGCATACGGCTTAATACTGGCTACGCCATGGACCGCTCTATATACCAAACACAACTGTAGAGATTTTTGCAGCTTCCTTATCATCAGCTTTGGGTCATAGGGGTATGATATTACTGTTACAGTATCACACGTTACTATTCGATATGCCACATTGTATAGATGGACACCGACACTGGTCACACCGGCCGTTCCTCCTTTTGATGATGTCAGCCTTTATCTTTTCAGGGAACCATGGTCCAAAATATTGCTATTTCAAATAAAAGGCAACATTTGTTATATCCCAAAAGTTTCGAAAAATAGATTTCCATAATATTTATTAAATATAGTGACTAGGACGTATGATATATATAAAGAACCTAATTATGCTGTCTGCATATCCATCCCCTTACCCATGCCTTTGAACCATTCCTGAAGCATTATATGTACATATCAGTGCAAATATAATGGTTTATCAACATCAAATGAGGTGCATTATAGATCCTTAGTGTCTTGCATATTACTTTCTTTTAGAGGTTCATCCATTTCCTGGGATACGTTCAATTGCTTTCCCATTCTCTTATTGAAGTGGGACTGAGTTTGCACTACTTGCTCATGGTGGTTGGTCAAATTAGCAGGTTTATCTTTACACCCTGAATGGTCATCATACTCGAGGAAATGATGAGCCTGGAGTGGGCTATGACATGTTTTAGAGACTGACATACTTGGATCCATATAGGTGATAGCTGGGTGACTAGTGTCCGAGTCAATGTGTAATAAATTATACTTACAACCCAAACTGAATCATTACAGAGAAGCAAATAACAGACCAAACTCTTACAAGATATGTATGGGTATATATCGTAAAAAGGACCATGGCGTTGCCAGTCTCAGGCTATGAGCCTAATGGGGGCTGGGAGGGTGGTGGTGGAGATTTGGACATGCTAACCGGGATGTGGGGGAAATAATTCATTCAATGAAAAATGGACTCCAAACACGTTAAAATTTGTTTTTGCAATTGATTGATTTTCTGCTGATATACACAGGTTCAGGGCATAGGCAGCATTTATCCAAAATGGGGGATGGGACGATGCACGGCATTGTAGCTGGTTTGTGCGTAGCACAATCGTTTTAAAAATATTGGTGAACACAAAATGTATAAGGACCCTTAGTGCGTTCATAATGATTTAAATCGTATATATCGTTATTGTCACTGATTCATCTCAAAAGTCCAGAGGCATAACCAAAGGACTGTCACTGATGAGAGGGGTGGCAAACAAAGTTTTAGGGCAATATTTCCTATATTAGCAGCCTTTACCGAAATATGAACAAGTGAAATCATGATTTCCCTAGGGAGAGATGGCTAATCCCTCCTTTATCCCCTAGCTACGCCATCTTGGAAAATGGCCGCCATGTTAGATTTTACCATTATTTAGATCCATTTGTATGAAAATAGTTTTCAGCTCATCAAAAAACCCTTTTAAGCAGTACAAAGCTTATTAGAATCAGCCAACACAGTCAGTTGAAAAATTGAAAAATGCCTTTTGACAACCGCCTTGAAAAATGGCCGCCATGTTGGATTTTCGCCATTTTATATGTCTGTATGTATCATAATCGTCTTCTGCATATTATCAGGTCACATTTAATCGCAGCAAGATAATACTAATCGGCAAACTCAGTCAACTTTTATTTAAAAAAAAAAATAGCCTTGGCGGTCATCTTGGAAAGTGGCAGCCATCTTGGATTTTCTCCATTATATTGGTCCGTTTGTATTATAATCGTTTTAAATATGTCAATTAACATTTAAATTGACACTAATAAGATTATTACAATCAGCCAACTCAGTCAATTTTTATATCAAAAAGGAGCTTTTGGCGACCATCTTGAATGAATGGCTGCCATCTTGGATTTTTGCCATCAAATGGGTCCGTATTATATCACCATCGTTTTTAGCATATCAAGAAACATATAAATCAACACCGAGATTATCAAAACCGGCCAACTCAGTAAATGTTTATATTAAAAAGTAGCTTTTGGGGGCCATCTTGGAAAAATGGCGGCCATCTTGGATTTTGTCCATCATATGGGTCCGTATGTATGACCATCGTGTTCAGCATGTCAATAAACATATAAAACGACACCAAGATTATTAAAATCGGCCAACTCAGTCAATTTTTATATCAAAAAGTAGCTTTTTGGCGGCCATCTTGGAAAATGGCCGCCATGTTGGAATTTCGTTTGTCTAAATGTTTTTTTTTCTAAAAAGTGTCCCTTAGGTAGTCTGCATACGGAGTATGTTGCTTGTATCAAACTTTGAACGATTATTACACTTATCTGCTCTACTACACGAAATTAATGAAGCATAGGTATAATTCGGGTTAGTTCATTGTAAAAGTTTGTAAAAGTACTGTTTTTTATATATGCATTGCAACTAATTAACACTTGATTCGTATTAAAAGTTATTTTAAATAATTGTTTATATCATATTTTTGAAGGACTATTTTAATGAAACGAAATTCTTATTTTGTTGCTTTAGAATAGTAAGTAATATACATGATTTTGTCAGTAATTATTATTCAGCCCTTTTTTTGAACCTGCGTATTTACTATCAACACAACTTGAATAAATAAATGTACATATCTTGTTTTTTTGGATACCATTTTGATATATTGTGCAATCACTGTTATATTTGATTTCGCATTCGCGTTAATTTGTCTTTGTTTTAAATACTTAGTTGAACTACATTAGTTTATATTTGAAGAGCTCTGTTACAAAAGGCGCTAAATTCACTTTCCATACAAATTGAGTTAACGATTTATAAGCTAGGTAGCTATCTAGGAATCCACATTTTACGACAAATTACTCACTCAAAATCAAAATATAAAAGTTAAATGTTCATATTAACATGGAATAGCCATATCTCACAATTATGTAGTAAATTAGCACAGAGTATTGGTATACTCAATAAATTACGTTTTTTGTCACAGGATGTTCTTAAAGTAATATATCATTCATTTATTACATCGCATATAAGTTATTGTTGTATTATTTGGGGTTTCACCTCACAATTGAATTTAAAGCGAATATATATTTTACAAAAAAGAGCAATTCGAATTGTCACACATTCTCAATATTTATGTCCAACCAAACCATTATTTGTAAAAACAAAGATCCTATCTATTTATGATATGATTCTATTATACACAGGAAATTTCATGTACTCTTGCTATCATAGTGAATTACCCCAATCTTTTAGACATTACTTTAATTTGAATAAGATGGTACATAGTTATGACACTAGAAATAAAAAATAATTTCCATCCTCCATTGATGCGTACTGAAGGAACAAAATCAACTATATTTTATGAAGGTCCAGTTCTATGGAACAAATTACCCGATAATATAAAAGCCTGTAAATCTCTTAATCATTTTAAAAGCTCATACAAACAGATACTATTGAATAATTTGACAACATAATGCGTTCTAATGTAACACAAACTATCTTTGATTAGTTTGTCTCTCTCTTTTTGTTATGCCAGAAATTATTTTAATTATTAGAATTTTTTTTTTCTCCCCTGTATTTTGAAATGTGTATGTTTATTTTGCTTTCAACCTTTGTAAATCATGGAGCCTTTCTTGACAAGCCTTTGGCTTCTATTGGCTCCACCACACACTTAATTAGTATGTATACTATTTGATTTGTATTTGCATGTGTTTTTTTATGTGGAAATAAATTCAATTCAATTCAATTCAATATTCCCATAGGCACGTGTACAAAGTTAGGCAAAGAAACCTGTTTTCCTCGAAAGTTAAAAAAGTGGATATAGCGCCTTTTGGAAGAAAGCTCTTCATTTGTACATCACTTTGCTTGATTTCTTTCTTTGTAAATATTGTGCATCCTTTACAATTATGTTATCAATGTATATTAGCATGTTTTTACGCGGCCCCAATGACAACCAGTAAATTGACTGTTTGGGCTTTTTCCCTGTTGAAAAGAAAGTCGATAAAATCAATCATTAGATAAGCTACGCATTTCCTGATTTTGTACTTGCAATCGAGCTAAATATTAAGTCCATTATGATAATTATGAAATTAATATATATGTTTTCATACAGTTCCAAGTATTCACTACCCCTTCACGATTGCATTACAATATGTAACAAAACAATGTCCTTCGTTTTCATATCATCAAGGGACAACACAATCACCTTCAACAGCTGCCCCGACAACAGCCTCACCGACAACAGCTCCCCCGACAACAGCCTCACCAACAACAGCTCCCCCGACAACAGCCTCACCAACAACAGCTCCCCCGACAACAGCCTCACCGACAACAGCTCCCCCGACAACAGCTTCACCTACAACAGCTCCCCCGACAACAGCCTCACCGACAACAGCTCCCCCGACAACAGCCTCACCGACAACAGCTCCCCCGACAACAGACTCACCAACAACAGCTCCCCCGACAACAGCCTCACCGACAACAGCTCCCCCGACAACAGCCTCACCGACAACAGCTCCCCCGACAACAGCCTCACCAACAACAGCTCCCCCGACAACAGCCTCACCAACAACAGCTCCCCCGACAACAGCCTCACCAACAACAGCTCCCCCGACAACAGCTCCCACGACAACAGCTCCCCCGACAACAGCTCCCCCGACAACAGCCTCACCAACAACAGCTCCCCTGACAACAGCCTCACCAACAACAGCTCCCCCGACAACAGCCTCACCAACAACAGCTCCCCCGACAACAGCCTCACCAACAGCAGCTCCCCCGACAACAGCCTCACCAACAACAGCTCCGCCGACAACATCCTCACCTACAACAGCTCCCCCGACAACAGCCTCACCAACAACAGCTCCCCCGACAACAGCCTCACCAACAACAGCTCCCCCGACAACAGCCTCACCAACAACAGCTCCCCCGACAACAGCCTCACCAACAACAGCTCCTCCGACAACAGCCTCACCAACAACAGCTCCCCCGACAACAGCCTCACCAACAACAGCTCCCCCGACAACAGCCTCACCAACAACAGCTCCCCCGACAACAGCCTCACCGACAACAGCTCCCCCGACAACAGCCTCACCAACAACACCTCCCCCGACAACAGCCTCACCAACAACAGCTCCCCCGACAACAGCCTCACTAACAACAGCTCCGCCGACAACATCCTCACCTACAACAGCTCCTCCGACAACAGCCTCACCAACAACAGCTCCCCCGACAACAGCCTCACCAACAACAGCTCCACCGACAACAGCCTCACCAACAACAGCTCCCCCGACAACAGCCTCACCGACAACAGCTCCCCCGACAACAGCTCCCCCGACAACAGCCCCACCAACAACAGCTCCCCCGACAACAGCCTCACCAACAACAGCTCCGCCGACAACAGCCTCACCGACAACAGCTCCCCCGACAACAGCCTCACCAACAACAGCTCCCCCGACAACAGCCTCACCAACAACAGCTCCCCCGACAACTGCCTCACCAACAACAGCTCCCCCGACAACAGCCTCACCATCAACAGCTCCCCCGACAACAGCCTTACCTACAACAACCGCACGTACACCAGCTGAACCAACAACAGCCTTACCAACAACAGCTGCCCCGACAACATCAGCATCTACAATAGCTGCCCCGACAACAGCCGAACCTACCACAGTTGTCCCCACCAATGCCGCACCTACAACAGCCGTACCTACAACAACAGCACATACAACAGCTGCCCCGACAACAGCCACACCTACAACGATCGCACCTACAACACCTGTCCCCACCACTGTAGCGCCTACAACAGCTGCTCCGACAACAGCCGCACCTACAACAACAGCCCCCAAAACAGAAGTACCAACAACAGTGGGTAAGAAAACATTTGACGACAAACCATAAATGTGTAATATCGTACAAACCTGTATCCGTCCCCTTCCCCCTGCAATATAAATAATTGGGAAAAAACAAATATGTTGCTCAAGGCTGCAGCACCTTGATCCCCTCCTCTAATCCATGACGATACCCTGCCGTTATTTGATCTTGTAATATCGCTAGTTCAATGGCGGGATTACTTTCGATGGCGGAAGGGCGGCGGGTAACATGTTTACCACCGATGCATATTTTGCGTTGATCTACAAATACTATTTTCTACCTTTGTAGGGGCTAGATACGGTGTGGTCAACATTCATTTTATCTTCCAATTTGTACAGAGTGATATGTGATATGCGAGTTATAAACATGGTAAATTCCACAATGATATTATGGCTGACTAGTTATATATGCCATATAAAGAGTAGGCAGAGAATATGTTTAAATGTATTAAGATAATTGGGAAAATAATCGCGTATATGGTGTGATCTGAGAGGAATTAGCATACTTTCCGATTATTTAAATTTCAGTTCAATATGGTATGGCAGTTGTGATAAGTATGGTCTATTGCTTGTATTACGTCGAAATTCACCTTACGCCATGTGATGCATGGTATGATTTACCGAAACTGAATTATTTCCAACGCAAATATACTACGAAATCATTCACTTGGTTTTATATTTATGATGATATAATGTCATTCACACGTTTTATTTTGTATTATAATGGATTTCACATTTTGTTAAATTAACAGACGCTTTACAAAATCTTAAACGATTCGTATGATGAAGCAATGTTTGGGTGTCACTACGATTGCGAGTCTTAGCTGCATCTCAACATCAGTTACCCATAAGGACATTATCATTATGGTCTTAAAGGGGTAGTACAGTTTTGGTAAGGCTGAACTTTAGTAACCAAACCTGGACAGTAACATTATAAACTAATAGTTATAACTGTACCATGCTCGAAAGGTATACAAAATTACAAACGACTAAGTAAAAAGCCTGTTATCATTAAAAAAAAAAGCCATTAAAACACAAGAGGGCGCTTTCCAGAAAGGCATTGGTTTCAACCATTTTTCATACAAAATTATGCATGTGATGTTTTATTGAAATAATGATTAAATAGAGAGATCATCAACAACTATTCAAAAAATGCTTTTGAAAATTTTTGAAAAAGTGCAAGCATTTTTTTAATTTTTTGAAAAAAACATCTAATTATTTGGGCCCCAATAATTATACGATCAGATATATTTATTGATATTTCAGCCGTTTCTGGGTCGATTTTGACCAAATAAAGTTTATTCTGCCATTAAAATTGCATGTTCTCTCAAATTCGACACTCAGTTTTTCATTACCTCACAAAAAAATTGTGATGTGCAGCGCCCACTCTACCAAAACTAAACTACCCCTTTAACTCCTAACGTGCCAAGCTCGCTTTTTGCGAGTTACAATACACACAAATGCCATAGAGCATTAAAATCCCTGGCGCGTTAAGAGGATGCAAACGCAATTCCGATTTAATGTCGTCAATCAATTCGTATAACAGTTTCTGGGCATACTTCTTCAGTTTTGCGTCACCATTAGGAACTGCAAAAGGTACAATGAATCTAAAACAATCTGACACCTGAAACAATGTCAATCATGAAGAACTGTAATATGGAAAAATGCTTTTGGAGGATCTTTGGCAAATCTTGGCACTTTTGATTGTGAACAATTCAAAAGGTATTTCATGGAGTATATTGATATTGAAGGAGAGCATAGCTTAAACGTGTACATTTCAGTTGGGTGTGGTCGCCTTGCATTATTCGCATGCATTTTCTAGCGCTGCCAACCATTCATTTCTTTCAAATCCTTATTTTCAATCATTTTGTAAACATCATGTTTGACTGTTACCATGATCTTTCAATCTCATAATAGGATATGCCCAGGATGCAGGGAAAATGTTGTATTGAAGCAGAAACACTCATGACGACTGTCTCGATGAACACATCGTTGCATTTGCCACTTTACCTTTGACATCAAAACTTTCTTTTCCTTTTTGTTTCATTGCGTTTTACGAATATTCCTTTTATAATTTAAATTTTTTTTTTTGGAGGCAATCTGGGTTCTTCTTTTTGTTTTGCTAGGTTGGCAGCTTGATTATCAAGCAATTAATCAATATTTTCAAAAGTTTAATGTAACATTTCGTCAAAAAAAGACTGTGAAATTGTGTGCAAGTCAAAAAGAGTGTGTTTGAGTATGTATCACAAAAACAATTGTCCTTTCAATATGGTCATTATTCCTTTTCACATGGATTAACAGAGGCTTGTCCCAGATATTCAGGATTATGCATTGTCTTCTAACTCATGGATATCTGCTATATGGACTGGATCTCAACATACCAAGTACAACCAGACGGCCAGGCAATAGCCATTGTGTGATAAACACTCATTGACTTGCACAAAGCTTCTAAATTTAGTACAGAAGGGTTTTCGGACACAATTTTGAACTCAACTTTTGACAATAATTCATTGATTTATTGTGACTGTGAAATTTAAAGTGAATTTGCCCAACACAACCGCACCTAAGAAAATATTACACTTGTAAGCTTTCTTCTGCTTCAATATGGATCAAATCTATGCCATACTTTTGAATTATCACAATCAAAAGTGCCAAGAGTGCCAACTCTCAGTACATACAACCTCTTTAAACAAATGAGGACCACATTAAGTTCTACTCTCATCATTCCATTGTTAGTATGTCATAAGTATAAGTGAGGAGACCAAATGTTTGCAACATATATCATTGACCATTTTAATCTGAAATACGGAAATCGCTACAAATAATTTTTTTGTAAAATCGCACTCAATTAGAAATAACTCAAGATACGCCAAAGCGAAATATGTCAAACAAAGTGCATACAAAGCAAAAGTCTCGACCAATATGATTCCACATAATCTAACCTCGAAGGGATAATAGTTGTGCCATTTTCGAAACAATCTTAATATAATTAGATATGCTGCAACCAGATGTTGATTACAACCTAATTTTACGAAATATTTTAGTATTTTATTTAAATTTATCTTTGCTGAAACATTACATCTCTTATTCAGTAAAGTTTGCATCCATGTTAATATAAACCATTTAAAATGTTAACCATACGTTTATGATTTTAATTCAACAGGTGTGCATATAGGAGCAGTTATCGGAGGTACCATTGGAGGTTCCATTGGATGTGCACTATTCTTTGTACTACTGTTGTCGATGATCATAAAGTGTATTCTCATTAAGATACATGCCGCTCAATGTAATAGGTGAGTTGAAGTTACCTCCCATACACACGCATTTGAATGCACTCCAGAAAGCAAGACACGCTTAATTAATGATGATTATTTACTACCCTGACCGCCCTCTATCGTCCCCATCCGGGACGCAAGCCATGAGACGCAGGCGCAGTCTGTTGTCCCTATATAATGTATATACCATTATGTTGCATCAATTTCGTTTTATTTTTCACCATTGATGAAAGCTGTTTCCTAAGATTAATGGGATAGTACTTAAGCCGTGACTTAAAACGAGTGTAAAATGCTCTCAAGAGAG
Source organism: Echinarachnius parma (assembly GCA_037951105.1). Taxonomy (NCBI): domain Eukaryota; kingdom Metazoa; phylum Echinodermata; class Echinoidea; order Clypeasteroida; family Echinarachniidae; genus Echinarachnius; species Echinarachnius parma. The sequence goes on along the minus strand of JBAMJV010013784.1, from coordinate 7,223 downwards.
TGGTGATAGTGTAAGTTCAGTGCTGCTAGTATATATATCGGTTGGATGTTTGATTATCATTATTATTATTATCATTACTTTCTATATTATTATTAGTATAAAAGGGATAGTTGAGTTTTGGTATAGTACAGTTTTGGTCAAACTGAATTTTAGTAACCAAAACCTGCACATTAATTACATAATTTACAATATAATATTTAAAACTCCACCATGCTCGAAAAGTATAAACAATTACCAACGACTAAATAAAAAGCCTGTTATCATTTAAAAACAAAACGTTAAAACTAAAGAGGGAGCTTTCTTAAAACTGTTTGGTTTCAACAATTTCTAATAACAAAATGTGCATGTGATATTTTGTTAAAATAATGATTAAATAAAGAGATCATCAACAACAATTTAAAAACATCTTTGGTAAATTTTGGAAAAGTGTAAGCATTTATTTTTCAACGGCTAGTTCAAAATAGTTGCAAATGGTTACTAGTATACTCATGCCTATTTCAGCCGTATCTGAAGCGATTTTGATCAAATAAAGTTTATGATGTCACTATATTGTATGCTCTTTCAAATTTGACGACCCGTTTTTCTTTACCTTACAAAAAAATTATTTCATGCAGTTAAAACTCTATTTCTATACAAAGACCCAACTATCCCTTTAAAAGCAAATATGTAAATCGCATGAAATAGAATGTCTGCCTTTTGCCAGCCAAATTTCAAAAGAAAGACAATGTAATTTAAGAGCTTGCCTGAACAAATTAGGGCTTGAAATGTTCTTTTCGTGTTGTTATATCAATTTTAAGACCTCAAAATAATAAAAACGACAGACCGGCGTTAATATAGCATTACGAGTCTTCGCCCGTGCGAAATTTCGCTCACGATAACTGTCGGTAAATTGCAGGGAGGCCTTGTCAGCAAGTCGCGGTATATCACAAACTCGCATAATTATGTACTTCTTTCCTTATTCACATAACGTAATGGATAGTCAAGCACAGCGGCTGTTTACTGCAATTACATTTTATGATAGCGACCCTATTCTTACATTATGAATAGCGACCTCATTTCGTATTATGAATAGCGACCTCATTTCGTATTATGAATAGCGACCCGCTTCTTACATTATTTAAAGCGCAACCCTTCTTAGGATTATGAATAGCGACCTTTTTCAATTCAATTTCAATTAATTCTTGCTTCCAACAGAACATTACAAATGAATAATGATAATTTGCACAAAATAGGGATATACATATTGGAAACAAGAGGGGTCCACTAAAAAGCAATGCTTGTACAATTGTGGACCCCTCAAAATATCAAGGGCGTCGATTTCTTCTCGCCATTGGGGGGATGATTCGTCATTTTGACCATCTATGGCGAGGGAGCGAAGCGACAAACCAGCAGCGTGCCCGGTTTTTATGGCTGGGGGGGGGAGGGGGGGGGGGGCAAAGCTTTTGAATTTAGCTGTTTAGAAAATTGAAGATTATTAACTGCACATTGCAAGCATCATGTTATGAGCTGGGCTTTGTCCAATATGATCTTTAGCCTGATAGATACATATTATGCAAGCATTCTGATGGAACCCTGAATAGCATCAGTCATGGGATACCCACATTGGGAAGCTTATTGGGGGTCCAGGGGGCGGAGCCCCCGGAAGCTTTGGGATTTGTAATATCCAGATATAATGATGTTGTCTATATGTAAATATGCTTTTGAATGAGCTATTTAGAGATTGGAAGATTATTAAGTGCACATTGCAAGCATCCTGTTATGATGAGGGCACTGTCCAAGTATGGATGAATTTTAGCCTGATAGATAAATACTGTCGATTGCAATCATCCTGATGGAACCCTGAATAGAATAAGTCAAGGGATACCCACATTGGCAAGCTTATTGGGGGTCCAGGGGGCGAAGCCCCCAGAAGCTTTGGGATTTGTAATATCCAGACATACAATTAACTATTGAACAGTTAGCTCAATTTTAGTGAGCGAAGCGCAAACGCACAGTGGGCCAGGATCGCCTGAAAGTTTGCTAAGAGAGAAGTCCTGAATAAAACTATTTAATGAGTACATGGCTGGTACTGTGTCAAATGACCTTAATGGGGGTTCCAGGGGCGCAGCCCCGGAAGATTTTGGATTTGGGCAGTTTAGTATTATCAAAAAGTGGTTTAAAGAAGACTATAGAAACAACTTCCATTCATGATAGGGGGCAATGCTGCTTAATTTTAATGTTATTATATATTTTTGAACCCCAAATATTGGGGGGGGGGATGATAATACAGGCCATCCCCCCACCTGAAATATTGGGGGGGGGGGGGATATATCCCCCCCCATCCCCCCCGTGATCGACGCCCCTGCCTCAAATAATAGTTAGGTATATTGTACATTTAAATTAACACATTCTTGACTACAACAACATAAACAAATATAGAGAGGAAAAAAGGGGGGAAAGGGGATGCCAACAGAGACCAACATGGGACAAGATAGACCTTTACATGACACACATAGGAGAAGACGCACACAATACAAACAATTAGACACTGCCAAAAGGAAGTGAGGTGGTACAAATGTATGTAAAAGATAAGCTGCAAGTGGGGTTCAAGTGAAAATAAGGAAAAAGACTTGCGCATAATAGAAAGGAGCAATGCATAAGGCACAATATATAATATCAAATTACATTTTGAGTCCGCGAGTAAAGAATGACCTTGTTTAGGATGATGTAAGCACGGGATAAGAGTAAATGGGAGATATAATTCAATGATGTTTATAAGATTGTAATACAATTTTTTTTTTTTTTCTTAAAAATATTAATCGATGGAGCATTTTTTATTGCATTACTTAAAGAATTCCATAATTTAGGGCCTTCATATATAAATTATTTTGAGCAAGTAGGGTCTGCAAGAGAGGTAAATGAAATTCTTCAGAATGTCTAGTTGGATAATTATGAACTGAGCTATTTTTAAAAAAAAATTCTTGAAAAAACAGATGGTAACATGTTATTATTATAATTATACATAAATTGACCAAGTTGAAATAACTATAGGTCTTTTAACTTCAGTATCTTATTTTCAAAAAATAAAGAGTCAGTATGGGAGCGAAAGGGGGAATTACGAATAATACGAATAACCTTCTTTTGTAATAACAACACTTTATCTAATAAAGTTTCCCCAAACTAAAAGACCATAATTTAAGTATAGGAGTATCAAAGAACTATACAGCATGATTAATGAATTAAAAGGAAGACATGTTTTTACTTTATTAATACTACCAATATTACGAGAAATAATTTTAAAAATATTATTAATATGATGTTTCCAAGAAAGGTTACTATCAACCGTTACACCCAGAAATGTAATGAATGAAACACGCTCCAATGGGGTGTTTTCAAAAACTATGTTAGCCGGTAACGAATCTATAGATTTACTAAACAACATACATTTCGTTTACTGGAGATTCAATGACAATTTGTTCGCTCTAATCCATGATAAAATATGACTCAATTCAATATTAATAATTTCAACTAATCTATGAGAATCCGTATGAGAAAAAACAAATTTGTATCATCGGCGAAAAGTAAGAATGACAAAATTTTGGACGATCAGTGGGCCTAATATACTACCTTGTGGAACACCACAATTTATATTACGGGGAGCTGAAGAGTTATTATTTGAAAATACATACTGCCTTCTGTCTGAAAGATAGCTCCTGAACCACTCCAAGGCCAACCCACGTACACCATAATGTGAAAGTTTATAAAGTAAAATATCATGGTTAATCGTGTCGAAGGCCTTGGAGAAGTCCAGGAAAATGCCTATCGTATGAGACGATTTGTCGATTGCATGAGCTACCTTCTCAATAAAGGACAATAACGCGTGTACAGTATTGTGTTTTTCCCTAAAACCAAATTGGAGACTAGAAAAAATATTGTTATTTTTTTAAAAGGATACTGTCCGAGAATATATTATCTTTTCTAAAATTTTGGAAAAAGTGGATAATAAAGAAATCGTTCGATAATTATTTACTTCTAATTTATCGCCTTTTTTAAACAAAGGAATTACTTTGGCAATTTTCATAGAGTTTGGTACCTGGCCATATAATAAAGACAAATTCAAAATATGAACGAGAGAAGATTGAGGTGACCCTCAATTAATATGTGGTCCTTCAGAATAGGGAAATATAACGTTATTAATAGCGGTCATTATGAACAGCGCGTTTACCCCTTGATTATTACGTTGTTCATGTTCTTCAGTAATATTTTTTTCTTAATAGTAAATATATAATCCATTGCGGATATAGTATCGGAAATAATATCGCTAATGATATTCGCTTGTCTCGCAATGTAAAACTAGGAATCTAAACGATCACGACGTTTCGTATGCTACTGCAATACTTTGTCAAATGATAATATCGAATGTAGACACTCGGCTTTTATGCTCTACCGTGGCTCGTGATCGTTTAGATTCCTAGTTTTACATTGCGAGACAAGCGAATATCATTAGCGATATTATTTCCGATACTATATCCGCAATGGATTATAATATTACTATTATTGATTGAACATACGGGCACCCTGCCTGAAATTGATACGTAGATATTAGCGTTGTAGCGAGAAGGTGGCTAGGGTGGTCTGCCCTTGGGATATGTCTTCAACCTATTTTGCCTATATCTTCTTAATTCTACTGCGACTAATCTAACTTCTTTCCTCACTATAAACTAATCAATTAATAAATCCTATATCCCCTTCCCACCCTCTTTAACCTAATAATCACACACTCCCTCCACTACATTCTGAATATCATAATTTTCCTCCCTTACTCTCACCCCTCCTCTATAACACCAACTACAAACACAATCCCCCTACAATCCCTACTCACTCCCCTATATCACTAAACTCAAACACTAAAACCCAATCTCCCCTCCTCCACACCAACTTCACAACAAACTCACAAAAAAAAATAATCTCCCCAACACCATACCCCCCCCCCAAATAATCCACACCATCCCAAAATAAAACACATAACCTAAAACCATAATATTCCTTCTTCTTCACCTTTCCTACCTTCTCACAACCTATCTACACACAACTAACACACAATCTCTTCTTAAATCTCCTATCCCTTCCTCCCCTCTTACAAAATATCCACCCCCCTTTACATCAATAATCCCCACATCCACAAACTCTTCTCCATACCCCCCCCACCCCCCACATCTACACTTTCATACTCTTATCAACCCTTTTACCAAATTCACCCCTAAATTCATTTTACATACTCATAACACAATAAATCTCCATAACCTATAACCCCACTCACCCATCATTTTCCCTTCCCCCCTTTTTTCCTCTCAACCCCTATCACTATCATTACAATTCCACACCTTCCCCAAAACTAATATAAATCCCTCCTCCCACCCTAATCATACAATTCCAACACAACCCCACAATCCCAACCCCCCCACATAAACCTCAACACTCACCACATTCACCCCATACACCTAACAACCAACACCCCATAATCCATAATTCTCACTCCATACCCCTAATAACAACCCCCCATCTCAACAACCTATACCCAACAATCTCCAACCCCATAAATACCCTCCCCTTCTTCTCCCCTATCTCATCACACTTATCCATATATATATATATATATATATAAATATATATCATACTAACATCATTACACAACTAAAATCAACTTACAAAACACTCCTTATATAAACATACCACAAACCCCAACCAACTACCTATTCCTATAAACTCAAAAAAAATATCATTTTAACAACCCATACAAACACATTCCAAATCACAACCCCCTATACACCAACATATAACATACCAATACCTCCCACAAATAACCTAATCCCTCTTAAAATTCACACATCATCACCCTATACAAACTAAAACCCCCTTCCTCACCCAAACCCTCCCAAACTCATCCCCTCTCACCCAAAACCACTCAACTATCAAACCCTATACTCTATCTCATAATTCCTTACCAATCCCCCCACTCCTCACTTCCCCATTTTCCCCAAATTCTTCTCCCTTCAACAATACCCAATTCTCCAACAAAAATTCAAATACCAACACAACCACACACATAACCCCCACCTACCTAAAACTCCTCCCCCCTCCAATTTATTTAACCACTTTATATCCCTTACTCCATCACATCATCACACTCACTCCACCTATTTCCTATACCCCCAAACTCATACCCCAATATCCCAATCTAAAATTCAACACTATTAAATACACCAACACACCTCATCCAAACAAATAATTCAATCACTCTCAACCCCTAATAAACACCACCTACCCATCTACAAATCACAACACACCCAAACCATACAATACAACACCCAAACACACACCCTATCCAACCCACATAAACAAAAACCACTACAAATATCCAAATCAACAATAATAAAACCACATCCCCAATAACAATACAACACATACCCCCACCCCCAAACCAATTCAAATCCACCACACCAATCCACCCCTATACACCCCTTCCCTAAAATCATATCTCACTCAACACCTAAACATCCCATCCCAATCCATCATCAACTAACCCATACACTTACCCACCAACACCATATTAAATACACAAACCCCCCAAACCACCACCAAAAAACACAATAACATTCCTACCCCCCCAAACAATCTACTCCACACAAACACAATACCACCATACTAACACTTCCAACTTCACTCCCACCCTCTCCATCCAATACCCCTCATCAATATCACCCCCACTCACCCCATCACACCCACCCCATCCCCAAACAAACCACCCCTAATACATACCTCCCCTACCCCCAACTTTCCCTCACTTCCATCACCCACAATACATCCCCACCTATACATCAAAATACCTCCAACACAAATACCAACATACAAACTACATAACTAACCCCTATCAATCCTAATCCAAACAATTCTCTAAACAACACAATATTCTCACTACCCATCCCCCCCACCCACTCAACCCATAAAAACCACACCCCCATAAAATCACCCACTACCCCCTCATAAAACCTACACCCACCACCAACCACACCAACCCCATAAAATCATACCCCAACAAAAACAAACCTAATAACTAATAATCTCTCTCAATCATCCCCCCTCATAATCATAACAAACAAAACAACTCATACACCCACCCCCCAAATAACCCCACAAACTCCAATCCCCCCCTCAAAAACAACCCACCTCAACACAAACAAACC
>JBAMJV010013783.1:0-56532 GCA_037951105.1 Echinarachnius parma | reverse complement strand
GCGCTTTCTAAAAATACATTAGTTTCAACCATTTTTCATACAAAATAATGCATGTGATGTTCTATTGAAATAATGATTAAGTAGATAGATCATAAACAACTATTTAAAAAACGCTTTTGAAATTTTTTGAAAAAGTGTAAGCATTTTTTTAATTTTTTGAAAAAATCATCTAATTATTTGGGCCCCAAATAATTATAAGATCAAATATATTTATTGATATTTCAGCCGTTTCTGGACCGATTTTGACCAAATAAAGTTTATTCTGCCATTAAAATTGCATGTTCTCTCAAATTCGACACTCAGTTTTTCATTATCTCACAAAAAAATCGTGATGTGCAGCGCCCTCTCTACCAAAACTAAACTACCCCTTTAAACTAATGCAACTTTAATGTATACCTTTTCATGTTCATACCCCTCCTGACTCTCGCTGTCTCTCTGTCCTACTGTCAACAGATATATCAGCAAGATGGAGCGAAAATATCGTACTACAATGGTTCTTCTATGCCTATGTGTTTTTACTACATTCAAAGTGAATGGTGACACAAGTAAGTCCAGAAGTACATAATATCATTAATATATTAGCACCATGCGTGCCAATGTCGTCTTAAAGGAACTACAGCGTCTAGATGGCCTAATTTTCACAATTAGGCTCTCTATGAGTAATTTTTCCTCAAGAAAAAGAATTTGGCAGTTATTTCCGATGAAATCAATCAATTTTGGGGTAATTAGTAAATATCTAATTGTCCTAGGAACGCCCCTTTTAAATCGCCAAAATTGGTGTGACGTCATCTAAAGAACTTCGCCCCGTAGTCTCTGTACACTACGCCTCTAAATTATGTAGATGACGTAAGCCGATGAATTGTCAATCACATATCAATCACGCTGCTGATGTTAGACCCTAAACGTGGGTGTTTTTTTCTGCAGACCTAGTTTACAAGTCATCAACTATGGAATAAGTGCCAAAATACGTTGTATTCTTAATTCCTTTATGTCACACTACTCGCAGACATATAACTACCTACAGATTTGTTCCTAAATCCACAAATTGATACATTTCGAATGTGGTATACAGCGTTTTCACGCGTATAAATTATAAAACACGATGAGCGAATCGCGATTTGCTAAATACATGTATTTCAAAATTATGATTTGATTAATCGTAATAAATTGACAAATACAGCAACGTAAATGTACATAATAATCACCGTGTGGGATTTTCTTGTTTCCCACCTGAATGTATAAGTAAAAGTTGGTTAAAGTCTTTCCCGTGCCAGTTTTGCACATAATGCAGCGCCGATCTCAGATTCATTAGCCCACGTCTCCTTTACGTAGTGAAAGTTACTTAAGGGGGCTTGTTCTCTGGTAACTTGTGTGTTTAACTTTCCCTTCTCCATTCTATAAATGCCGCGCGCCTGGCTAGAAGGCAGATGGTATCGGTTTTAAGTCATTGGTATTACCCGGTCTTGGTTTGATCCCGGGACATTCTGTGCATAAGGCGGACACTTTAACCGCTGAGCCACCATGCTCGCTTTGAATATATAATGAGTTTTTCAAAATGAAAAAAAAAAATACTTTAAGTCACTATAAAACAGTTCAGTTATATATTTAAAGAGCTTAATTCCAAAAGGCGCTAAATCCACTTTTGGACTTTTTGATGAATTGATGTTTTTTATTTGACCCCTTTCACTTATTTCAATGATGGAAATTTTCACTCATATTGAAGACCTATTATAATACATTAAAAAACGCACATGAAAGAAATCCTGCAATAGTAGTATTTGTTTCAATATTTGTTCAATATCTATTTTCAACTGATTTAGCACCTTTGGAAATAAACATGGATTTAGCGCCTTTTGGACTGAAAATCTTGAGGCATGATAACAAATTGTACAGGTAAAACCTATAGTCGGTTATGAATGAAAAATTAACGTTAATCTTTGATGATAAGAATGATTTTTAAATATCAATCAAGGTTCTAATGGCCTATATATGCCAAAACACTGAGGCCTATGGCACTGGACTTTTCTTGTACCATTGTCATTCCGCACATTCCACTCGAATGTCAACCATGCATCATGATTTTCTTTCCAAGCTGTCCAAGCATAATTTCAATCATTATCATTTTCTCACGTGTTATCCTAAATTCAACACATTCCATACAATCACTAATTTAGTGATTGTATGAAATGTGTAAGGACATTTACCGGGTCCACAGTAACCATGAAACAAAATAAACAAGCAGTATAAGACATAATGAATTATGATTATCTTGCAAAATTGCTTTACTCGTTCTGAAACAGCCCTTCAAAGAATTGACTTAAATAAATCAAATAATGATACACACCTTTACCTCAAACTTGGTAAAATATTTGAGTTAAAACTATGCACTGTAACTTGCACAACATGATAACTCTAACTACTGGAAATAATTTGGATCAGATACATACTTGTGCTATAAAGGGTCTATGCTCACCCCTATGTACACGGTAATTGCTTATGCTGCGTTTACACCATGTTCCCGGCTGCCACCGCAATCACGTTTCAGGCCACCGTGGACAAAACGGCATGGACGTGAGACAACGCGGGGGGACGGAATGGGCAAACGTGACAGGCCGCGATTGCCGTGGATGCCGGGCCAGATTTTTAAACTGTCAAACAAATTGCCACGGCAGTCACGGTGCGGATAGTAGGCCGTAGTAAAACGGGGTGAACGCAACAAAACGTGACAGTACGTAAACAGCCGTAACAAAACTTGGAGGCGGTCCGTAGTGGGACGGGAAGCATGTGTATTCCCCGGCATCTCACGGTACTTTCAAGTTTTGTCACGGTTAGTCACGGTTGCTGTACGGTTGCTGAGCGTTTTGTCTCGTTTTGCCACGTTTTGTCACGGTTCGCACGGAATGCTAGGGTGTATGGTAGCCGTTTCGTCGTGTTTAATCACGGTGCGTCCCGGCGTATGAGAAACCCCTTGCAGTTGTGGTACAAGGTGCCTGTGTTGGGTGGCTTGCTAATGGCAACATGCTTCCCGTCCATAGCTCCCACCGCATGAGGCACATTCCACTTGTCCTCAAACTCCTGGGCAAGGGCTCTCCACTCATCGGGCGTCACAAGAACGGCAAACACTTCATCTTATAGGCTTCCCCGATGGCCTTGTACACTTCTGGCACCATATGGCAGATGGCTGCTTTACTGCACTAGAACGCACAGAAGAGTGATGAGTAATATTGTCCCCTGTCATCCAGGTGGTCCATGTCCAGGTGCCCCAGGTGGTAGGGCAGAGCGGAACTTCGCGTCTTGTCTCTCGATGGCTGGTGTTACTCTTTCCAGGATCTCGTCGAAGAGCTCTGGAGGCATCCTCAGATAGTTCTGGAAGGCGTTGACAACTTCGGTGCTGAGCTCTATGGTGAGAAATGTTGAGTAGTGGCCCAGCTGCTGCCTTCTGTCTTCCGATAACCATTCGCGCACACACAGGGATCTTGGCCTTCTCATCTGCCTTCTTCCTGCCTGCTGCACTCTGGCCTTCCCTCTCTGCAACTGCTGCTGGCCTTCTTCTTGCTGACGCAAAGACTGGATGTATGCACCCAGCAAACATGCAAACACAAAATCTTCTTCATCTTGGGCATTCATGATGTTGTCTCGTCGAAATCCACAATGATTGCTATTGCTTGGGAGGCCTTATTTATACCGTGGGCACAAACGTGCTCCTAAGCTGCCCGGCTTCCACATTTCATCCGTAGAAGCCTTGGCAGAACGTGAAAAACGTGTATGACCTTGATCAGAACGTGAGAAATATGAGGGACCCCATCAGAGCGTGACGGGCAAGGAGGGAACGTACTGGCATCCGTGGTAGACTGTGGGCTGAACCGTATTGCGCCTTGGAGCATCCGGGACTCAGCAGCCCCTTTCCCCCACGGCCTGTTACGGATACCGTGGTAGACCAGGGGCGCCGGAAGCAGTTTGGGATGGGGGGGGGGGGGCAAAACCCCAAGGGGGCTCACAATTTGTGTGTGTAGGGGCTCATGCCCAACCACACTCTGGGTTGCCAACTTTGAGCCAGATGTGAGAGTGAGACATTGCGAGGGAGCGAAGCGACTGAGCGGGGGGAGGGTGTGGGAGGGGGGTGTCCCCCTCCCCCGATAGGGAGCTTTTGCATTTTTGGACTTGAAATTGTGCCATCTGGTGCATACCTGGATAGAAAATTCGGCTGTATTTGGGAAAGCGTGATATGATTTGATCGACCAGAAAGTTTTAATATATTTTTCACGTAGAAAACAAATAACTGACACACTAATAAATATGTACCCCAAAACCCACACACAACAACATAAACCATACTTATGCAACATTATGTATGATCCAACAACACACAGCCAATAATGAGTCCCGAGGGAGCGAAGCGCCTGAGGGCTGGGGCAGGGAGGGAGGGGGAGGGTTTGGGAGGAGGTATCCCACTCCCACGGTAAGAAAGATTTTGCATTTATGGACTTGAAATTGTGCAATCTGGTGCATACCTAGATAGGAAATTCGGGCTTAAGATTAACTGTATCTGGGAAAGCGTGTTATGATTTGATATATTTTTCACGAAGAAAACAAATAATTGACGCACTAATAAAATATGCACCCAAACTCACACATAAATATTGTATTTAGTGCCATACACAGTTCCAACATAAACCATATGGCGCATGTATGATCCAACAACATGGCCTACAGCCAATAATGAATCACGAGGGAGCGAAGCGACCGAGGGCTTGGGCAGAGCCAGAGGGGGAGGGTTTGGGATGGGGTATCCCCCTCCCACGGGGAATATTTTGCATGTATATACTTGAAATGGTGCAATTTGGTGCACTTCACGCCATACCTGTGAAGGAAATTTAGAATCTGAGTTAAACAAATAAAGAAAAAAAATGTTATGCTCTCATCATATGTTTACAACAAACTGAGATAATCTGTTCGCGCGCGAAGCGCGCAGCGAAAATTGAAAATGGATGTATAAACTATTTTTTGTACGTTAGCTCATACATTTGATTGTGTCTTTCCCACTCTTTTTTTTTTATGTTGGGTGGGGGGGGGGGCTTTTTTGGGGGGCAAAATTGCGTTTTGCCCCCCCCCCCCCCCCCACTTTTTGGATTGGGAGGGGGGGGGGGGCGGCTGCCCCCCTGCCCCCCCCCCCCCCCCCTCTCACTTCCGGCGCCTATGTGGTAGACCGTGAGAAAATTTGGCAAGACCTAATGCTACGTTTACACCATGTTCCCGGCGGCCACGGCAGCCCCGTTTTTTCCGAAACGTAGTGTGCCGTGGGATTTTTTCTCTGTATTCAAGTTTTGTTAGGTCTTGCCAAGTTTTCTCACGGTCTACCACGGTATCCGTAACGGGCCGTGGAGGGAAAGGGGCTGCTGAGTCCCGGAGGCTCAAGGGCACACTACGGTTCAGCCCGCGGTCTACCACGGATGCAAGATGCCAATACGTTCCCTCCCGGCCCGTCACGCTCTGATGGGGTACCTCACGTTTCTCACGTTCTGATCAAGGTCTGACACGTTTTTCACGTTCTGTCAAGGCTTTCTACGGATAAAACGTGGACGCCGGGCAGCTTATGAGCACGTTGGTGCCCACGGTATAAAAGGAAGGCATCCCGAGCAATAGCAATCATTGTGGATTTCGACGAGACAACATCATGAATTCCCAAGATGAAGAAGATTTTGTGTTTGCATGTCTGCTGGGTGCATACATCCAGTCTTTGCGTCAGCAAGAAGAAGGCCAGCAGCAATTGCAGAGAGGTAAGGCCACAGTGCAGCAGGCAGGAAGGCCAAGATCCATGTGGTTGCGCGAATGGTTATCGGAAGACAGAAGGCAGCAGCTGGGCCACTACTCAACATTTCTCACCAGAGAGCTCAGCACCAAAGATGTCAACGCCTTACAGAATTATCTGAGGATGCCTCCAGAGCTCTTCGACGAGATCCTGGAAAGAGTAACATCAGCCATCGAGAGACAAGACACGAAGTTCCGCTCTGCCCTATGCACCTGGACTGAAGCTGTTAGTGACTCTGAGACATCTGGCCACAGGATGACAGGGGACAATATTACTCATCACTCTCCTATACGTTCTGTTGCAGTAAAGCAGCCATCTGCCATATGGTGCCAGAAGTGTGCAAGGCCATCGGGGAAGCCTACAGGATGAAGTGTTCGCCGTTCCTGTGACGCCCGATGAGTAGAGCCCTTTCCCATGAGTTTGAAGACAGGTGGAATGTGCCTCATGCGGTGGGAGCTCTGGACGGGAAGCATGTTGACATTAGCAAGCCACCCAACACAGGCTCATTGTACCACAACTACAAAGGTTTTTTTCAGTATCCCTTTCCAGGCTCCTTGTACCACAACTACAAGGGGTTTTGCAACATCCCTCTCCTCGCCTTGATTGCTGCCCTCCTCCTAGGAAGTGCGTTTTTTTAACCTCCTCAGGTTCAGGTTCCAGTTCAGGGACCGGCGAGGATCTTCAGGCTGCTCCTGCTCCTCTACTGGTGGTGGTGGTGCAGGACGAGGGGCCTTCGTACGTATTGGTTTCTTCAGTGGCATAGCTTGGCCATCTTTCTTCAAAGCTTGGTCGTCTCTCTTCGTATTGTAGATGCAGTAATGTGTCGTCGATTGCTCAGACTCGAATGACGCTCGCCTGCCGGGCCCGGCCTTTATATACTCCCTCCCAGACCGCGCGCGGCGTGTCAAACCGTAGTAGAACGCAACGCGCCGTAGTGCGCCGGGCCCGTAAACCGTCACACGCCGGGACGCGCCATGATTGAACGCGACGAAACGGCTACCATACACAATAGCTTGCCGTGAGAACCGTGACAAAACGTGGCAAAACGGGACAAAACGCGCAGCACGCACTTACATGCTTAACGCGGCAAAACGTGACAAAACTTGGAAGGACCGTGAGATGCCGGGGAATACACATGCTTCCCGTCCTACTACGGACCGCCTCCAAGTTGTGTTACGGCCTATTACGTACTGTCACGTTTTGTTGCGTTCACCCCGTTTTACTACGGCCTACTAGGTTTCTCATCCGCTCCGTGACTGCCGTGGCAAATTTATTGACAGTTTAAAAATCTGGCCCGGCATCCACGGCAATCACAGCCTGTCACGTTTGCCCATTCCGTCCCCCCGCGTTGTCTCACGTCCATCCTGTTTTGTCCACGGTGGCCTGAAACGTGATTGCCGGGAACATGGTGTAAACGCAGCATAACGAAACTTGAATACAGATATAAAATGGCAAAAATCCCACGGTGCACTACGTTTCGGGCAAACGGGGCTGCCGTGGCCGCCGGGAACATGGTTTAAACGTAGCCAGCAATCTACTGCATAGTCGTTTTGCAACTCTGAAATAAAGATAAATCTCGCGGTAGTTCATTACTGTGGTTTAGGGTAAGGAACGTAATAGTAGGATCAGCACTTTTCGGTCCACGTGATACCTTTGGGGGCAGCCATGATATGGATGCAATGTTCTTCTGACGCGCCGCTGCATGCATACCACCAACGCAGGAGTAAATTGCGAAGAGTTTGGAGCATAACCGTGGCGTATCAGGTTCAGTGCAGAGCTGATTATGGTTCTGAGCGGTCCACCATCTTTGAGCTTGACAAGCTTTTGGGCATGATGACTGAGATTGGTGGCAGAAATCGCATTTCATCGTCGTTCGTTGAGGCTTGACGTCGGGCATGATGACCAAGATTCTTTGTCGAGGTCGCCTTTTATCGTCGGTCGTTGAGGCTTGACGTCGGGCACGATGACCAAGATTCTTGGCCGAAGTCGCCTTTCATCGTCGGTCGTTGGCTTGACGTCGGGCAGGATGACCAAGATACTTGGCTGAAGTCGCCTTTCATCGTCGGTCGTTACGTGACTTTCGGTACAACGACCAAGATTCTTGGTCGAAGTCGCCTCTCATCGTCGGTCGTTGAGTCTTGACGTCGGGCACGATGACGAAAATTCTTGACAGAAGTCGCCCCCTCATCGTCGGTCGTTGAGGCATAACGTCAGGCATGATGACCAAGATTTTTGGTAGGATGATCCCTATACATTTTTTTTTTTTTTTTTTTTTTTTTTCCAAAGGAAGATAAATTAATTAAGTAGACCTCAATCATCTGAATATGCAGTTTGCAAATGCACAAGTTGTGTTTTTTGTTACTTTTTCATAAAATAATGCCTATTTGTATCAATTTAAATACTTGTTCATATGCATGTATGGTAAATTTAATTTTTAAAAACACACGCACTAACCATATTTTAACTGTACGGCCATTTGTTAACGTAATATATTCAACTACACAGGGCTTTTAAACTGCTAATGCAGGCCTAAAAAGCATGCTATTTAATGCATTGCAGTTTGCACATGCACTTGCCGCTAATAGGCGCTAGCACTGTCACTTGTACTAGCAGTAGCTAAGCATTTAGACATATTAGCACTTCATTGTTCACGCCACTGTATTTTAGGTGCAGCAGACCGAATAAACTGATCAATATTCAAATAGCTACTGTAAAATACATAAGCACCTTTTTACTGAGCACCAAAAGTATCTTTTATTTCAATTGATACAGTTTCAATTGACAATACTCTTCCATTTTACATGCAACACAGTCACAGAGACACTGCATTATACTAACACGAAAATGAGTGTATGGGGCAATATTTACCATCAATTTAGTCGTAATGCTAGTCTTCTACCTTTTTACACAATTCGTCATTCCTCACACATTCTTTGTGATCTCTGTTTGTGAAAATAACTATTCATCTCTCAGCCGTTGGTGAGTATGCTAAACCGAACAGAATTGTCAGTCGCGCCCGGAAAAATAAGTATCTCTTGTAGGGTTGTTGTCTGCTATGCTCATACTGGGCTCTGATTGATCAAAATGTGCCTGGTTGATCACATGATGGATTTAGCGCTCTTTGGAATTAAACAAAAATGGATTTAACGCCTTTTGGAACTAAAAAAAGATTGTATCCAATTTTGGTAATATTTCTAAAAATATTTTGAGGAGTGAAATGGTTATTTTAATTTACATGTACGATGAACATTTTGTCATGCAAGAAAACGCAATTTGATGAGTGGATTTAGCGCCTTTTGGAATTAAGCTCTTTATTTCATTCGCATTAATTGCGATTAATCATCCATATGCTCAGTAGGTCCGTATCACCATGAACCTACTACCTCACGATGCACTGCTCATGTTACGTGGCACGTACGTACATACTTTATTTCGTGATCGAAGGCCGTGTAAATGAGTTTCTAGATATCCATACGGTCTGGAACAAGAATAGAGCTGACGGCGTGCTCCGTGACCTTCGCAAAACACCGTGCGAAGAATCATAGAAAGTCGAGACTCTGAACGATCCCGCTTTTCCAAGAGTGTGCGTCATTGACCAATAACGATATGAGTACGGTTCACACGGCGTAGGGTGACTCCGCTTAATTGCGATTCATGAATCGTGTTCCTGGCTTTGACCTGTCAAGCAACGACTTCCACGCGCTGAAAAAGGTCAGGCTATGCAGTGCAGCGCGATTGCAATCAAATTTGATTGGACAACGCCTTGGCTAATCGCGTTTGACGAATCGCGATTGTCTTAACTCGTTTGGAAAGTCTATTCACACGTAATAAAGGAGCGCGTTTGCAATATTGATTGTAAACGAGTTTTCGGGTAATAATAATAATAATAATACAGGTTACTTATATAGCGCTATTCACAATGTATCATAGCGCTTACAAATATAACAATTACAACATAACACATTTACAAGAGTCTTACAAACTACACTACAAATCAGGAAAGAGGAAGGATTTTAGGTGCTTTTTAAAAGTAAGTACATGCGGCATTTGTCTAATGTATTGTGGTAGAGCATTCCATGATACGGAAGCTGCAATGGCGAATCTTTTATCAACAAAAACAAAGTGAGATCTTGGGACGACAAGTTTGGAAGTGTCAGTGACGGAACGAAGATTACGAGTGGGTTTGTACAAAGTAATAATATTATTCAAATAAGAAGGTGATATTTCATGAAGGATTTTGTATATATACAAACAAATTTTAAATAGAATGCGTTGATTAAATGGTAACCAGTGTAATTCTCTCAACAAAGGTGATGTATGTGCCCCTCGACCAACAGCATAAATTAATCGAGCGGCTCGATTTACAACACTATCAATTCTCTTCTTGTCTTTTGAGGACAAAACTGTGAACAGACTGTTACAATAATCAATTCTAGACAAAATTAGGGCTCTGACAACATGATGGCAGGTGACTGTATTCAAGAATCTTCTAATTCGCCATACATTACGTAAATGAAAATTACATGTCTTAATCACATTGCTAACGTGTGATGTAAGCTTAAAATTGGAATCTAAGCATATACCCAAGTTCATAACCTGAGAGGAAAGTTTAATTGTATGACCAGAAACATTCAATTCAGTGTGAAGAAAATCGTTCACTTGACAATTTACTGAATGCATCAGCATAAATTCTGTTTTAGAACTATTTACCTTTAAGAAATTTAATGACATCCACTTCTCAATCTCGATTACACACTCTGATATGGAGTGTAGTGTCTTTTGAAAATCTTCTGGTGATCGAGGGTCGAATGGAGCATAAATTTGAATGTCATCAGCATAAATGATATATTGAAGGTTGTATTTTCGAAATATTTCAGATATTGGGGTAATGTATATACTAAACAGGATGGGTCCGAGTACAGATCCCTGGGGTACTCCAAATTTCAAGGTCTGAGGATCTGACAGTACGTGTGAAAAGGCTGATAGATAGTCAGACGTATCACCAAGCTGAACCTCCTTGCCATGTATTGTATGAAGGAAGATTAAGGTATGCAGATTTAAACTTGTGTAAAGGTTTGGGTGAAGTGGATTATTGATATTTTTATGATACCCAATGACCAGTACTAGTCTTTCACGGGTTAACAAAAACAGGCGGTCGGATTAATGGGAAGGGGTAGAGACGTGGAGTTATAGACCTCAAAATACATTATGCGACGCGACGCCGTTTTATTATGGATTACGAGTCTTCACCCGTGCAAAATTTCGCTCACAATATTTGCTGGCGCAATGCGGGGAACACCCGGTGCAGCAGTGTGTGACCCCTACGTGAACCGCGCACAGATTGTGATCGAACAACGTTGTAAGCGAATACTAAACAAAATAACTTAGACCCGTTAAAACTGGCTACATGCATAGGCGTACCCGGGGGGGGGGGTGGTTAAAACCCATTACCGATCGTCTCGGCCTCAAAAATTGGTAAGAATCCTGGTCCCGGCCTCGAAAAATGTTGAAAGTTCTTGGTCTCGGTTGCGAAAATTTTCAACGGACAACCCCCCCCCCCCCCCCCCCCCGCTTACACGAATTTTTCAACCCATGGCCTCGGTCTCGACCTCGAAAAATGTTGACCGGTCCTGGTCTCGGCCTCGATAATTTTGAAGGTATTTGGTCTCGGCTTCCACTCTTATTTAATAAATATTATAGCTAAACAAAATGAACACTCGGCTATTGAAAGTACAGCATATTTCCTTTCCATTCATAACAATTTCATTGTTATTGGAAAAAAATAACCTCCGTCATTTTTGACATCAAATCAAGTTTTGAATAAAGATTTAATCAATTTTTGGCTTGATAACACAAATTCATAGGTGCATTTGTTTATATACACAAAATGCAGCCATCCTCTTCTGAAAACGATACCATTCGAGCTCTGTTCTGGGTAGGATATTTCCTGTTTTTTTGCCTCAACTACCCCAAAAAGTATATAAACTAATAATCAATTTACCTTACATGGATGTGGATACATTTTTAGCAATGAATACGGTTGATTAATGTCGAAAATATCAATTTTGTTCGTCGATTTGCACGATATTTAACACTCATTTAACGTACGATCTCTGGAAAATGCCACCGTGATCCATTTATACGAAATAGGGGTATCCAATGTACGTGCGTGCGTGAGGAAGCAATATCGTCAACTTGCACATTTTGTTTCATGACAACAGTGATTTCATCTCACTTAAGTGAGATTTATTAATATCTAATATGAATTTCTAGACCTACTTTGAAGACCAAGAATTATACATTTTCATTGCGCGTTTATATACGTCCTCGTGTCCTAGCTTCTCTAGGCGTGTTCGTCAAGGTCATTACAAGGTGACGGGCAGCACTGCGTATATTCTCAATATTTCAATGAACGCGCTGTCATTAAATAGGTTTTCTTAGCGTTCAAATTCGCTGAAACAAATCCATATGTTTCTACAGACACCGATATCTTCGTCATTACTCGTAATGTTTGCTTGAAAGTAAGTCTTATTGAATTTGCTTTGAAACATAATGGTATTAAGTTTTATACTTAATACAAACAATAACTAAATTTGAAGCAAAATAAAGAAAAGAGATATTGAGAACTTACTGACTCGATGTTATCAATAATCGCAAGCTGATTTGAAGCCATTTTAGTTAGCGAGCGCGCGTCACTGAACCCCGAACTAAAAGTCGCGCGCGTACGATTTTCCACCAACACACGAATTTCCCTCAGTCTATATTTCGGTCGTTAAATGGCCGTGATCCGACCGTCCAGCTAGCGGAATATAACGAACGATCTAAATACAAACTACCTCTCTAAATCATAGTATCTCTTTACCAGATATTTTACGACGCTGAAACTGGTTAACTTTCTCAGCCAAAACACCGTCGACATAGAAAGAAAAATACGTCATCAGGGACTGGATGAAGTGATTTGAAGCACACTAACAATTAAGGTTCAAATTTGCACCCCTAATGCCTCGGTCACACCTTTGCGTATTTGGTTTGCGTATTGCTGCGTATTGCCCGAACATTGAAATTGTATATATATGCTCTTTCAAATTTGACACTCAGTTTAAAGGGATACCTGTAAAGTGACAGATATTGCACAAAATGTCATTTGAGACTTCAATCCTATATCAATATCATTGTAAAATACAATTGAAAGATTTGTGAAAGTTTGAAAAAAAACGAACACTGTTTACCTAGTGAAAAAAACGAATATTGAGTTCATATTTTATCACCGAATACTGATGGCCTGCCGTAGATTTGTCGCAGTAATAATCATCCGTTTGACGATATCCGCACCCGTGTATGTTTACAGACGGTACAGAATTCATGGATTTTGCGCGCGCTCGGCTCAAAGTTCAGTCGGGTCGGGAAGGTTTCCCACGCGCGCTGGCCGGACGTGTTCAGCTACGACAATTGTACTTTTGCCAACGCTTTTAAAATAAAAGATTTCAATAATAATTATCTTCATACTTAAGGGAGATTTGAAAAAATCTAACCCTATTTTATTCTTCTCTTACCATAAGCTAAACAACACGGCAGAAGAGAAACGAGGAAGCTCAAAGTATTTTTCGTGGAGTTAGACACTTTACAGGCATCCCTTTAACATTATCTCACAAACAAAATTTCGTACAACGCCCTCTATACCAAAACTGAACTGCCCCTTTAAACATGAAAAATAAGCATATTATTATCCTAAACTAAGATTCATTTTACATTTATAATGAGACAATGACATTGTTCATGTTTTCTCCATGCAGACATCGTGGTGGCAAGGTTAGGAGACGATGTAATTCTCTCATGTGGTGTCGACAAAGATATAAACGACGTGACATCACTGTCATGGTTCAAGCATTTATCCACCGACAAAACAATTTTTAATAAACATCAAGGTGCTGAGTCCGAGTTCCTGAGACCAGACAAATACAGAGTGTTGTATACCTATGAACTTGAATTGCTCAACGCGAATGCCTCAGATGCCGGATTATACCAGTGTGACCATCATGTGTCTGCATCAGAAACTTCCAGAGCTATTGAGGTTTACGTACCGGGTGAGAAAATAATCATCTTATTTACTTAACCCTTAGTTTATCTTGCATCAATGAATGTAACAACAGTTAAAACAATGTTGATAAATTATAGCTGAGGAGGCCATAATACATGGACACTATACGTATTTTGACAAGAATTGTAACAATACGAAATGTAATGCTTCCCTCGAAGAAATAATTTTATCCATACCGTAAATGTTTAAATATAACCGCTATGTACATGGCTCTGTATGGTGTCTTTAATAGCGTACGCTGAATCCAAAAGTAGGAAGTTTCCCGAGGCTTTCAATGCAATTTGAATGTAAATGATAATGAATATTGATGATGAATAATGACTACCTAATGTAAGTTGGTTTACAGGAAGCTTGCGATTGAAATAAACGATTGTATCAAAAAGGGTATAACAGATTACTGATTAACATTCATAATGGTGCCGGTGTGGCAGGGATAATTGTCCAGGTGTCCAGTACCAAATATCCCTAGATACATGTAAATAAAGGGATATCTGTCCACAACGCTCCGTTGGACAATCATCACTGGTGCACCTCTAGGGATAATTGTCCTGGCACAGGGATTAGTGTCCATCTTGTGAATCGATTTCCGATGTGAATTATTTGCTCATAAAAATTATATGGGCTCATTATTGGGGACACCCTCGAAGGTTAGCAACTATTGTAATGTCATACCCGTTAAAAGTTAATGCTCTATGGTCGATTTAGTTGCTAACTTCAATCACTCAAATCTCATATTGTTACGTCACGGCGCGTGCGTCTGTGCGCAAATACGTCAAATGCCGTCTAAAGTTATACATTTTGAGCCGATTTGTTGTTCGAAAAAGGATTGTAATGAATAAATCGCAATGGACACCTAAAATACTAAAACATCGTGCAGTGACTAATTATTATTAAATCTCTTCGTTCAAATATGCTCTATGCCTTATTTAGTAAAACAATAAAAATGTTCCAAGAAGATAATAAATACAAAATGCAGCAGGTGATGTTAGGCTGTAGCAGTGACTTCCGACGCCGCAACGGTACGTCGATCTGCGCAGTCTGCCTGCAAGTACAGAGTCACGTCAAATGTCAAACTCAACAACGCGTGACATGTGCCCAGAAAAACGCTCATAATAAAAGGATGAATGACAGTTTTACCGTTCTGCATTTATATGTTGGCAGATGTTCATAATATTGGTCAATTTATTAGTAACATTATGGACATCTCGGCGCTTGTCGTCGGCATTTACTGCGTGTATGATGTGTTATTGTATAAATTGAGTTAGTCCACACGTCACATGACGTCACAAAGGAAAAATGACGTGGACAAAAATCCCTGAGCGTGGCCAATTATCCCTAGATTTTTCTAGGGATATCTGTCCAAATGACGTCACTGCCAATTTTCCCTAGCCGGACAATTATCCCTGTTACACCGAGCTACGCTTCTACTATACTTACTTCCTGTTTGTTTTATGTTACATGTTAGTTTTCTTATATTTGGTGATATATGTTTTGAATATGTGTATATATATATCTGTATATATTTGTTATATTGTGCTAAATGTGATTTTCTTCAATACCCTACGACAGGGTGACATGAGAAATAAAACATTGAACATTGAACATTGAACATTGAACATACGCTCTCGGACAATAGCTAATCACAACCACTGGAATAGATCTGCAAAATGTCTTTTGTTCAATGGGGAATGAATAGGCATGCGTGAAAAGTGCGTGATTGCATAACGATTGGAGAAATTTTTCACTCCAATCACGGTATTTTGACCGTGTGAACACAAACTAGAATCACGAATCGCGAAACTCGAATCGTGGACCAGAAGTGTTTTCTAACCATTATTCACTCAAATCACAGTGCGAATCGGTAGTGTAAACGGCTTGACCTCCAAAACACAATTTGGGAGGCGGAGCTTATATGACGTTACACGCACTTCCGCCGATAAACCGCGCTCTAATCGCTTCGAGTGCAGTGCATGTAGTGTATAATACCAACGATGGCGCTCAGTTTGATTGACGGGTACACATAAACACGTCTCCAGAAACGCGGTTGTAATCACAGTTTGCGCGAAGTATTTTTCACACCTTTGCGTATGTTGCTGCGTATTGCTGCGCTAGGCGGGGTATATCAATACGCAGCCTTACCCAGCAATACGCAGCGATTTTGAAGTTAGCAGTCACACTATTGCGTATGTAGCTCGTATGCCGCTCGTATAGAGACTGCGTACGGTTGCCTATGGTTGCCTATGGTCCCGCTTTAGCTCGCTGTTGCTCGAAGCAGTACGATTCAATACGCAGTGTGCTCGCCACATTGAGTATGGAACTCGTTCTTTGCTCGCTTGCCGCTCGCTAGCCGCTCGCACCAGTTGGTATCGTTGCGTTTCACTGCGTATTCGCTCGCTTTAGCTCGACTGCCGTTCGTACTGTTGCGTGCCAACTCGCTCTGAAGCGTACCAGCTCGCTCGGGCTGCGGCGGTAGATAAAAAATGGTCATTTTGCGGCCCGTCTTTTTTTGCAAATCGTCCTGCTAGGCAGCCAATCGTAGTGCTAGCGAGCTAAAGCGAGCGGGAACCAGCGAGAGCGAGCTAAATCGAATGGCGCACGAGCTAGACTCGCAGCATAGCGAGTGGCACACGAGCGAGACTCACAACAAAGCGAGTGGCCATCGCAGTGATTCGTGTTGCTAGGAGCGGTGTGCGAGCAACTGCGCAGCAATACGCGCAATCATGCGAACGACAACGAGCTACAGCGAGGTAAATCGTATGGGAAACGCAGCTATACGCAGTGACACGCGCTCTAAAAAAATGAGGTGCGAATGATTGCGTATACCTGCGCTAGGTCTCTCGCTGTCGCTCGCTGTTGCTCGCATTCACTGGTTGTCACTCGCTCCCGCTCGTATGCAATTTGACCCTGCGTTTGCTTGCGAGAGTTTAGAAAATTTTAAAACTAGCGAGCGACATACGCAGGCCCCTGCGCTAGTCTGCGTATTGAGTACGTAGTGAGCTCGCATCATTGCGCTTTATTGGGTGTGTCTGCGTATGTCTGCGTTCGAGCAATACGCAGCAATACGCAAGCCCAATACGCAAAGGTGTGACCGAGGCAGAGCAAGGCAACATAATCACCGCGATTGTAAACATGATTCCAATCACGAATTTCTCGTGTATAAAAGGGCTCCTAGACTTCTTGATTTTCTAAGAATGGTATAATGATCAATTATGTTCAGTGCATTTTTATATTCATACGAATTTCCCGAGTTGAGCATAGGGATAATCATATTCGAGAAGGCATGCATTTAGTACAGGAATGGAGGAAATAACAACAAAACACTGTTTATATTCATGGAATAATCAACTAGAGGCACAATAGAATCCCAAACGTTTCCATCTACGATTATTCCTTATAATGGATTCTTGAATAAAGGCTGTTATTGGCAACAATTGATGCTTGCCGCTCTCCATTTAGCTCGTCTGACGGAATATCAGCTGACTGGTGCAAAATTTGTTCTTTCAACGATTAACAAAATACAAGCAATGATTCGCTACTTACGGATAAAATGCATTGTTTCAATACATGTTGATAAACTTGATATTCAAGCAGGGACATATTCAACACGAAGGACGAAGTTATAAACAAAAGAAACAATCAAAACATTACTAAGGGAAGAGCCGTCTTGCCAGGATCAGAAAATTGAGAGTGCTTTTACACACGACTAAATTCCTGATTGCAATCACGATTGGAATCATTTTCACTCCAATCACGGTATTTTTGACCGTGTGAACACAAACTAGAATCACGAATCGGGAAACTCGAATTGTGGTCCAGAGGTGTTTTCTAATCATGATTCACTCAAATCACAGTGCGAATCGGTAGTGTAAACGGCTTGACCTCCAAAACACGATTTGGGAGGCGAAGCTTACGTGACCTTACATGCACTTCCGCCGATAAACCGCGCTCTAATCGCTTCGAGTGCAGTGCATGTAGTGTAATACCAAAGATGGCGCTCAGTTTACACAGAAACACGTCTCCAGAAACGCGATTGTAATCACAGTTTGCGCGAAGTCTGTTTCCTCGTGTAATAGCAAGGCAACAGAATCACCGTGATTGATAACATGATTCCAATTATGATTGAAATCACGAATTTCTTGTGTATAAAAGGGCTCTAAAAGCGTTTTAGAGGTAGATTTACTACCCCTCACAATGATATATGTTTGTTATTCAAAGTTCTTTTGTAAATTGTTGAACGAACACACTTTGCACACACTCAGTAGCTACTTCGTCAATCAAGCTGAATGAAGGTCGGGCAAGCTATGCCGGTTGCCAAGCACAACCTTTATTCACGATCCCATTGTATGACCATAGATGGAATAGAATTGTTCCCTGCTTGAATATCAAGTTAAATCGGACATCATTGAATTTCTTTCGTTAATCGTTGACATAATACATTCTGCACAAATCAGCTGCTATTTCGTCAAGCAAGCTGAATGTTTGTCGGTCAAGCATCAATGGTTGCCAAGAACAACCTTTATTTACGATTCATTTAAGGTATCATCATATATGGAATAAAAGAAAGAAACATTCGCGATTCTATTGTGCCTCCAGTATACAAACGATTCTCTCGTTCTTTGTTCTGTACTGATGGCATGACTTCTCGATGATGATTATCCCTATATTCAACTCTGGGGATTCATCTGAATATAATGTTACATAGTAATTGAATTACTAATCCGGTGTTGATATCATATTGTCTGCATGGAGTCTAAATCTCCTTAAAGACCTAGAAAACGTAATAATATACAGCTAATCATTGAATTTCATATACATTTAGACATGGGCGTCGATACTTACGTAATACCTATTCATCAGGGGGGTGAATGAATAGATCATCCCCCCTGATGAATGGGTATCAATTACAGATCGACGCCCATGCATTTAGATGTTGACTTCGTTTATATAATATGTCTCTTGTTGATGAGACCCATCATAATGTCCAATGAGTTATTGTTTATCATTCATTTGACATTTCATTTCAATAATTTCTTACTTGTAATACTCTTGCTACTATCTATTCTCTTCATGGGCGTCGATACTTACGTAATACCCATTCATCAGGGGGGGATGGATGAATGAATCATCCCCCCCTGATCAATGGGTATCAATGACAGATCGACGCCCGTGATTCTCTTCATGAACACTCAGATCAAGGGAAGTCCGAATACGAAAAGCTAATTACAAGCACGGGCGTAGACATGTCATTGATACCCATTCAACTGGGGGGATGATCTATTCATTCATCCCCCCCCCCCGATGAATAGGTATTACGTAAGTCGCTACGCCCGTGATTACAAGCATATACTTCCAAGGAGGTTCAAACACAAGGAGATAATGTAGCCCATATTGTTCGAACTATGATGCCGCCACCGAGTTATGCGTACATCCATAGATGCATTAAGGCTTTATTATGACAATGAGGCGCATTTCTGAATTCCTGCAATGACAATTAGCAATGACAATGGATGTCTAAATGAAAGTTTTCCCAGTTTTCGCTGATGACCCATAATCTCAGCTATAACGTGGTGTATTCATTGCATATTAGGACAAGTAAAGGGAATAAAATGATTTTTATCCATGCAAAAATTATCAAATTTCTGCTATGGCCGCTATCGGCCGCTTATAAGATATAAGTTACAAAGAAGAAAAACTTATTGTTTTTACGAATAACAACAACTTGACTTGAAGATTTTTTGTGGAATTTGAGAAATCAGGATTTTAGAAGGAGTTGTATTCGAAGATTATTGCCTTGTATCTCCCATATTTGACCATGTTTGTGCATGGGAAGCTAAAATATTCTTCATCCATACTATCATACAAAATTGTACTTTCTATAGTGATATTTGTATAAATCGATCACTTTCTTACCGCATCATAGTGATGTTGAGGCGGCATCACAGATCGTGATCAAAGCAGCGAGAGTCCTTAATACTCTTTTTGTTCATGCATTGATACTAACAGGTGTTTAAATAAATTAACTGGCGATAGATCTCGTGTTTGAAACTCCTTGATACTTCCCTAATGGTGCCTTCACACCGAGCTACGCTTCTACTACGCTCTCGGACTTAGAAAAAAAAATCCCATTTTGACCAAAGCGCAGTGAAAGCGCCGACAAATCGAGAAATCAATGACACAAAGGTAGCTTGTTCACGCTCTTACTACGCTTTATACGCTCTCACTACGCTTTCACCACGCTCGCAACTCGTTTCCGACTTACTCACTGTGCATGCTCTGTGTGTCTGTAACAATAGCTCAGAACAATGACACGAGGCAGTTTATAGAACGCTCTTACTACGCTCTCACTGCGATCCGAATAGCTCAGAATTTCACATAAACCTGAATACAATGACAGATAATACTAGCCATGTAGAAAATACCATGTATTTTCCACGTGATCTTTTGAAATGTCGTCTGTTGATGATCGAGTGAGCTGCTATTCAAGAATGAGCAGACTGGGACAGACAAAGCTTGACCCTGAATATTTCAGGCAAACTTAAACGCATTCTAGGTTACCCCAGGTGGAAATGACAATGAAAACCTAACAACCACAAACCTGAATTTGGCAGAGGGAGAATCAATGACCGAGGGGTGGGGTGGGGGAGATCTATCAGTTTAGTGTTCTGTTGAACAGTGTATGTCACATCGTGGCGTTGCGACGGGGGGGGGGGGGGGGTGGGGGTGGGGGGGGTAGCACCCGATTCACAAAAAGCACACAGTAAACCACCGTAAAAAAAAAAAAAGGCACACGGTAAAATACTGAAGGGATGACATCTTCTGTAATCTGATGGATAATCTGTACAGTGATCCTATCCCCAGTGGCGCCGATTCCATCCGAAAACACAATGCATTGGGGGGGCGAGCATTGTTTGTGAACAATGCTCTGCCCCCCCCAATGCATTGTGTTTTCGGTGGAATCGGCGCGCCTGCCTATCCCTAACCCTAACCCTAACCCTAACCCTAACCCTAACCCCTCAGACGGTACTTTACTGAGTACCTCGTCACCCAGGTGATAGGTGACAACATCTAAACAATATATTACCGTGTACTTTTTTGTCATCCCTTCAGTATTTTACCGTGTGCCTTCTGTGTAATAGGTGGGGGTAGGCACGTACCGCCAACAATTGGGACAAAACAATTACATATATTTGGGGGCGATTCCACGGTAACGGAAGGACATTCAGACACAATTTTTGAACTTAAATCAAATATTTCCAGGATCCTGCTTTTGATCTTTTAAATTTTAAATGGCATGTCTTTGATCCTTGTTGGGACACCTTTGATTTCCACTATTTCTAAAATTTTGACCGCATTATGTAAGTTAGATATGGACACTAATGAGGCCGGTAACGGAAGGACGCCAAAACGGACAAGGTTTTGTTAAAACTCTGTGATATTAAATAATACAAAATATTTTAAGGGTACACATTCCATTCTCTGAAGTGTTAAGAAGAATTTACTTGTTCTTTGATTAAAATTTGTACGCAGATATTTGAGTTATTTCACACAAAGCGGACCAATGTTCGGTAACGGAAGGACATAATGGACTATAATGTATGATATGACATAGTAGGGCCATTCCATGTCAAATCACCTTTTAAAAAAAGTGAACATTTTTATCGCAGCCCCCTTCAAATTTGCTAATATTTGGTATGTATGATATTTCAACCTTTAAAAGCGCAAATATTTAGGTTTAAGCCCGATCCGCCCAATGGTTTTGGCGTTATGATCGATTCTTATGGGGGAGTTTTGTAAGAAATGGGCGTGTGCAGCATTTGTCTAATGGTCATAGTCCATTAACCGTTGGGTCAATTTATTTTGTAATGGTGTCATTGGACTGGAGATGTTATGTGGAATCCATTTATGCCATTTGTGTTCATGCATGAGCGAGTTCGGATACGATAACCTTTGACCTTAGAGTTTGACCTTCCGTTTTACCTCGTGGATCAAATAATTTTTAGAATTTGTTTGGCTTAAATCTTGGCTCGATATAATTTCTACAACATATGAAAGAATTGGAGATATATTATTTCTTGTTTTGTCTACAGCCGTGTTTTTAGTTTGCAAATTTCATGTAAAATTTAATTATTTTAGACCTACACCCATGTCCAAGAATTCTATAGGGGCGTATTATGTATAAAAACAGACCTATTCAAAGTCATGATTAGAGCCTATTCACACCCTGGCTCACCACAGTTAAATAGACCTACTAATCCCCATACAATAGAAATCCAGACAAATGGCATCATGGTACAAGGGCGCTGTTGCAGAAAGAGATAAAATCAATTGTGAGCCAGATCAAATGTTCTAAATGCACAAATCTGATTGGTTGAAAAACAGTGAAAATTACTAGTCTGACCACGCTACGCCACTGATAGCTGGCCATTCCAGGTATTGTCTCATTATTTGGGTTTTCATATATGAGAGACCAATTTTTGCACATAAATTTTGTCATAATATGTAATATCTTATCATAATATGTTATCATGTGTATGGTAACGGAAGGACATTTTCTTTTGTTATTTATTAATTAACGAAGAAACACTGAGTAATACTCCTTTAAGGAGTGGTCACATTGGACACGACTCCCCACGACTAGACCCACGAATGCAGTGCGCATTGGTACAAATCTATGGCAAGCCGTTTTAACATTTATTCCTATTTCTTGATATCAATAATTGAATTATTGATATCTGTTTATTTCTTGATATCAAGTATTACCAATACAGAAAAGTATTTCTTGATATCAAGAAATAGGAATAAATGTTAAAAACGGCTTGCCATTGATTTGTACCAATGCGTACTGCATTCGTGGGTCTATTCGTGGGGAGTCGTGTCCCAATGTGACCACTCCTTTAGATAACCCAGAATGCGTAGGGCGGAAAACGTTTACCTGGAACACGTAGGAGGGGGGGGGGGGGGCAAGAACCTTGAAAGTACATAAATGTAGGCCTGCATTGAAAGCTACTTTAATTATCTGTATTTTACATTTCCTTAATTACAAATTGTCCTGTCATGTTCTTTCCTTTGAGTTGATTCATCTGTCTAAATTTTGACTAACAACGAGGACAGAGGTTTTAAATGTGCATGGGGGTGGGACCCCCTGTATACCCCCCCCCCCCCCCCCCCATATCAAACAAAGCTCCATACAAATAACAGCACAGTGGTTGTCTACTTTAGGCGGCGTTTTCACATGAATATTCATCACCATTGTATTTTTAGGTGACGTTTCCATGAGATTCACCTCCATTATTATCCTCATGAATATTCCTCACCATTATTTGCATTCTTGATTAACGTTTCCCTTTTGGACAAAGAGCGGGGGCTCTTTAAAAAGCAAGATGCGTATAGGTGATTGGGGTGCTTGACGATGGTGTTCTACGGTATTGTATTAATTAACGTCACACTGCTATTTCCCCATGCTATGTTACAATATGATATATGGGAGTAAAAATTAATTATATATGGTAATAAGTGTCCTTTTTGAAAGAAAATATTTCAATTGATATAATATACCTATAGCTCTAGAAACTAGAGTACAAATATTATTTATATGAGGATGTCATATCAAATTAGAATCTATATATATATTTATTATAATAAAAAGTTAGCTTATCAATAAATTGTTTATAAGATTTATTTACGTCCAATTCATTATAAATATTTTGCCATTCTTCCTGGCTCAACTCAATTGTAAGAGATTTAATATTTTTGTCAGACTCTTTCGTTAATGAATATGTTATCAAGTATTGTGTGAGATAATTGTGTAATCCTAGTTAGTTTATTTATAAGTGGATATAATGCATACGTTGAAAGTTTATTAACACATCTTTGACTTATATTACTAAAAGGTAAAGACATATATAAATATTGAAGTTTCCCATTAAATAAATATTTTTATTTTCATAAGAGACGATTCTAAGCTATCTAAAAATGTGTCAAATGAATTATTAGGCGGTCTATAAATAATACCTATTATTAGATTTTTTTATTATTTTAAATTACTTCAATGAATACATTTTCGACTCCTTCAATATGAATATATTTTCTTATTTTAAATACAACATCACTATGTATAAAAGCAGCTACTCCTCCCACTCTACTCTCTTTACGATCATCGCGAATTAATGTATGATTTTCAATACTAAATAATGGCGGAGCAAGTGAGTGCAACCATGTCTCTGTGAAACCTATTATAGAGAATGAAAATGCATCCATTGAAGACAAAATGTTTCAACATTTTCAATTTTTTTTTTTGGAGACTTCTAACATTCATATGTAACAAGCTAAAATTTAAGCTTGGGGTATCATTATTATCATTATTATTTATATTAGTGTTATTGTTTCCTTGAGAAGTAATAGTGGAATTGAACTCCTCGATCGTATAATATTTATTTCATGTTCGGGGATCAAAACCTGATTATCTATAATAACATTATTCATTAAACAATGTTTCAATGAATTTCATCATATCTTGGGTACAAAAGAAAGTTTGTGTCTAAGCGCAAATACGTGCATTTGTGTTTGTAGTGTGTGTCAGTGCGTGCAAAACAAAAATAAACAAAGAAAATCAAAAGGAAGTTACAGTGCATGATCACCAAGTGACAGCACCAGACTAGCTACGGGCTGGAAATGTAATTGTTTGTTTACATAATAAAAGCCTATGAAGTATACATAATAGTATGGGGAGGTAAGTGGGGTCATCGTCTGGATTGAAAAAAATATATACAGTATATAAAAATGAAAAATAATGCAATAATAAACCAACAGTAACAATTTATGTATTCAAGCAATATATCATTAACTGATTCGATCTCAATGTACTACTTCATTCGTGGCCGCCGTACTCGATGGAACCCCAAATGACAAAGGATGGTCCAGCGGTCCACAATAGACCGCCGATCACACCCCGGCCACGATTGTGCAAACCCAAATACACAGTGGTCACGAACAATGCAGTATAAAGTATAATACATACACGTATAATTAAGAATAAAAGAGGATCGAATCCAAGTTCATGAAAATAAGTAGCAAAGTTCAAGTCATAAACAGTTTACACATTTTTGATACAATCGTTTATTTCAATCGCAAGCTTCCTGTAAACCAACTTACATTTATTAGTCATTATTCATCATCAATATTCATTATCATTCACATTCAATTTGTATTCAACGTCTCGGGAAACTGCCGGCTTGGTACGAACAGTCACGTCACGTTCACGTTGACGTCACGTGAACGGTTCTGTACCTTTTGTGAAACAGGTCACCCAAATCTACGAAGTGTAGGGTAAAGTGACCCAACAATTTGTCGTTTTCCATGCCAGTAAAACTCGAATCGTCACGTCTACCAAAACGTGACGTGAGTGTTTAATCAAGATTTTTAAAATTGCAAGCGCTTGTTACTAAGACTAGACATACACGCACAAAGACATTTAAAAATGTCGACGAAAATGCCGAAACCGCCTTATCAAATCATTTCAATCATTATGTTTATAATATATATACGTGCATATTTCAGAGTAATCTGAGACGATAATATGCAGTTCTGTCATTTAGGTAATGTACAACCATACCACTTGCATTATTTGTCTTGTTATTAGAGTATTTCTAAAGACGTGTCGTGCGTGGATTTTGGCAAATGTTGATTTCCAGCTGAACTGCATGCTACACGCAGCGGACCTTCGGTTCGCATACGCCTGAAGTTCCCGTGCTGGACGTCTGCGCGTGGGCGTTAGTGGCGTTGCATGTGAGAGTGAGTGAGTGAGTGAGTGAGTGAGTGAGTGATCAATGAGTTTAAAAGTAATAAAACAATGATTTGATTAATAGTGTTAAATTATGGTGATTGAATCGAGTCAATCTATAAATCAATCATTTAATTTAACAATCAATCAATCAATTAATCAGTCAATGAAACAATTAATCACACCAACCAATCAATACTAAATAAATAAATTAAAGTATTTGCCATCCGAACTAGCTACTTGTAGCAGGGGTGTCGATCCGTTTTAGAGATTGGGGGGCGAAATTTGAAACAAATTTCAGAGTGACCACTGAGAGAGCTAAAAGCCCCACATTGGCATGCCCGGAAGTTTTATTATGCGCTCATTGAAAGTGTCTTGATGGCTCGAAGACCTGACTTTGGGGGCACCCACATTTGGGGACAATAATGGGGGTCCAGGGGGCAGAGCCCCCGGAAGCTTTTAGATTTCAGACATTTGCTCCTAGCATGGGTGTTAAAATTGTATAAAATAGTGAACCTACTCATAACGTATTTTTAAAGAGCATAGCGAGGAAAAGACTGAGCCTTGCATGAGATGGATCCACATGATCATGTATACTATAGAGCCATCGATATAGTCTAGGGCATTGGGCTCCCATGAAACTAAGCAAGGGCGTCAACAATTTCTCAAAAGTGTAGGGGAGACATTGCGAGGAAGCGAAGCGACCGAGCGGGGGAGGGTGTGGGAGGGGGTGTCCCCCTCCCACAGTAGGGAGCTTTTGTATTTTTGGGCGTGAAATTGTGCGATTTGGTGCACACCTGAGACAGAAATTTCACGTAATATGAAGTACATGTATATAGGTATGGAACAAAGCATACATAACGACAAAGGGAGGGGGACAATCTGCTCCTTTTTCAAATGTGCATGGGGGGACATGATATTCCAATTTGATTTGCGTTCAGCGCATATGGTACCGAGATTATTTTATTTTCTGTGACGGTGTGCTATCTACAGATGAGGGTTTAATAACTTCGTTTGAGGTGTGCGTTTGAGAAATTACGCTGCCCAACACATTTCAAAAGGTGAGTTCCCGCAACCCAATGAATGCAATATGAGAAACTGTATGCGCGCGAAGCGCGCTGCAAAAAGGAGATTTACAGTCCTTTTCAAACTAAAAAAAACGGCTATTTTGAAGATTAATTTTTGATAAATGTGTCTTTCCCCTCTTTGGCATTATATCACTCGATTTTTTTCTTCCTCATTTTCGGAATTATTGGGGGGGGGCGAAATGATATGTTCGCCCCCCCCCCCCCCCCCCCAATGAAAATATTGGGGGGGGGGCGACCGCCCCCCCCCCCCCTGCCCCCCCAGGATCGACACCCCTGACTTGTAGGCAGTGGCGTACCCATGATTTTTTTCAAGGGGTGGGTGTAGGGGGGGGGGGTATTTTGTCAGACAAATTGAAGTCAGCGGGGGAGTGTGGGTAGGGGGTGTCCGTAGAAAATGATCGCAGCCGAGGCCGAGACCAGGACCGGTCACACATTTCGAGGCCGAGACCAAGACATTTCTTGAGAATTATGTAAGGGGCGGGGGGGGGGGGGGTAGGGGGTGTCCATCCCCCTGCCCCCATGCCTGGGTACGCCTATAATTGGTATAACAGTATAGGTAGGACTTGTTCGTTCACGATTAAATATACCGAGAATTAGTCTCTTCTCAACGACAATTTACATTCATTTTTTGTACACAAGCGCCAATTTACGTGAGCTTTCATAAATTGCATATAGTATATCAACAAACTGTTGGGTCACGTAACCCAACACTTCGTAGACTTGGGTGACCTATTTCACGAATTGTTGGGTCACTTTACCCTACACTTCGTAGATTTGGGTGACCTGTTTCACTAAAGGTACAGAACCTTCACGTGACGTGAACGTGAACGTGACGTGACTGTTCGTACCAAGCCAAACTGCCCACTTTTGGACTCAGCGGACGCTATTTTAAGACAACATACAGAGTCATGTACATAGCGATTATAGTCAAACATTTACGATACCCATTGCTTTTGCAGTGTTGCTGTTCCATATTGCTTTAGTCAGTATCATTTTTATTGTCATTATTGTATATATTTAACACATTGTTATACTAATTTAAAGCAAAACATTATCGTAAAAAGACGTAAACATAAACAGACAGCAAGTAACTACAAAGTTGCTTGAAGGATCATGTGAGATAGAAAAGAGAACATGTACTAATTGAACAAAAACGACAATCAAAATCCGTTCAGATTTATCTCGGCTATCCATATAATTATATAGTGATTCGAAGTAACTTCGACGTTTATTCATGATTTGATGTAATAAAGCCTACATACAGCCGCTTCCTCTGCATAGGAATATACTTAATAACTGAATGTGTGTTGAAAAACTAATCACATTCACAACTTGTGCAATTAACGGTTGATCTTGTATGTGTTAATATTGAACCTGCTTGTATCAACTGCTGCTTGTGTTTGGAAATCCCCTCTGAACTATTAAAGCTAGTGTGATTCTTTCTAACATCGGAAGCAAGCTTGAATGTAAAAATTATTCTTTTGATAGTAAAACGTAATCAGCATTTATTAATGTGTAGATTGACTGGAAGGTACATTTACCTAGTTATACTTTGCCATTTATCATAGTTTAACAATATTGTTTTCTTGTTACGCAGAGGTGCACATTGAAGAATGCATTGATGTTGCCGAACGCGCTTGTTTAGTGGATGGGTCGTCAAACGATTCCCTCACCTGCAAATTCTCTGGTTTTCCCGCCAATATCACTGTATCCTGGCAACGCACGCCAGGCGACGAGATCTTGGCCGAGCGAAGTTTCAACAGCAGCGGAGAATTGGTCACAACTTATGACAAGGAAAGAGCAAACACATCATTGGTGTGCAGGGTCACTGACGGCAGTGGGGTGAATTCTAGCAGATATGCCCCTTTCGAGCAGGCTGTCCGATTCTTAGTCCATGGTAATTCAAACAGTAGTACAGTATCACGCAACTGTTACACCACAACAACGCAATTCTCTTGCGTTTCCATACAAGATTTGAAGCATTTTCTCCCCAAAACCGGGTATTCTCGGTTCCAAAACTGTATTCTCATTATTTTATGTAATTATCTAAACATAGATGTTCTGACCATGTGAATGGATGCGTCTGTTTATTGTTTTTAAAAAGAACATTTCAAAAAAAAATCGCCGTGAGGGGGGATGATTTATTCCGATCGGATATATTTATTGATATTTCAGCCGTTTCTGAACCAATTTTTATCAAATGAAGTTTATTCTGTTATTAACATAGTATGCTCTTTCATACACTCAGTTTTCATTATCCCACAAAAATATTTCGTGCAGCGCCCTCACTACCAAAACTATACTACCCCTTTAAATACATGAAAATAAGCATATTATCCTAAAATTAGATTAATTTTACATTTATAATGAGACCATGACATTGTTCATGTTTTCTCCATGCAGACATCGTGGTGGCAAGGTTAGGAGACGATGTCATTCTTTCATGTGGTGTCGACAAAAATATGAACGACGTGACATCACTGTCATGGTTCAAGAATTCATCCACCGACGGAACAATTTTGTATCAATTTCAAAGTGGTGACTCCGTGATCCAGAGACCAGACAAATACAGAATGTTGTATACCTATGAACTTGAATTGCTCAACGCGAATGCCTCAGATGCCGGGTTATACCAGTGTGACCATCATGTCTCTGCATCAATAACTTCCAGTACTATGGAGTTGTACGTACCGGGTGAGAAAATAATCATCTTATTTACTTAACCCTCAGTTTATCTTACATCAATGAATGTAACAAAAGTTAGATGATGTTGATAAATTATAGCTGAGGAGGCCATAATACATGGACACTATACGTATTTTGACAAGAATTGTAACAATACGAAATATTATAATGCTTCCCTCGAAGAAATAATTATATCCATACCCATTGCTTTTGCAGTTTTGCTGTTCTATATTGCTTTAGTCAGTATCATTTTCATTGCCATTATTGTACATATTTAACTCATTGTTAAACTAATTTAAAGCAACACACTGTTGTAAAAAGACGTAAACATAAACAGACAGCAAGTAACTACCCCGGGGGGGGGGGGAGGGGCACTCAACTATATTGCTGTACACACGCGCGACCAAAAAAACGCGTAAAAAGGGTACTTTTTGCCGATCATGGCGCGTGACGCGCGTGACGCGGGCGTGACGCGTTTAAGGTGTAAAAAAGGCCAAAATCAGAAGAAAGAAAAGGGTATGTTTGTGGAGTTAAACAAATACGCGTTTAGGGTATCTTTTTCTCCAAACTTGTTTCCCGGACTTGTCTGGAGTTTGCCAGGGATTTTGTGCGACTTTGAATGATTCCAGGGGATTCCAGATCTCGGGAACGTCCCTTGATCGCGCGATCATATCCCCTTGATCGCGCGATCATATCCCCCCGCCCCCCTCCACCATTCCCAGGTCCCCGCTTAAAGTGATACCTGTAAAGTGTCAGATATTGCACAAAATGACATTTGAGACTTCAATCCTATATCAATATCATTGTAAAATACAATTGAAAGATGTGTGAAAGTTTGAAAGAAAACGAACACTGTTTACCTAGTGAAAAAACCAATATTGAGTTCATATTTTATCACCGAATACTGATGGTCTGCCATACGTTTGTCGCAGTAATGAATGATCCGTTTGAGATATTCGCACCCGTGTATGTTTACACACGTAGTACAGAATTCATGGAATTTGCACTCGCTCGGCTCAAAGTTTAATCTCCGGAATGTTCTCACGGGTGCTGCATGCGGACGTTCTCAGCTAGGACAATTGTACTTTTTATCTAAAGCGTTAATTAACGTGATTGAAATAAAAGATTTAAATGATAATTATCTTCATACTAAACATGCTAAAGGGACATTTGAAAAAATCAAACCCTATTTTATTATTCTTTTACCATAAGCTAAACAACACGGTAGAAGAGAAACGAGGAAGCTCCAAGTAATTTTCGTGGATTTGGACACTTTACCACTTTACAGGTATGACTTTAAGCTCCGCATGTATCCAGGGCCCAGATATCAGCTGCATGCATAACTGCACGTACGTACGTCGACGCGACGTACGTACGTAGATGTACGCTATGTATCCGGCCAGCTGTAGCGATCATGATGACCAGTTCGTAGAGTCAGGTGGCTCCCCGTCCCGGGCTTGAAGCCCAGAAAGCTGTTCCGCAGCCACGGAACGTGGGGATTTTGCACTCTAAGGTCTATGCCATATAGATAGCACAGTAAACAAGTTTGTGAGATTAACCATAAATGTAAAAATATTTCTAGCTATAATAAAGTATCATCTCACCAAATAAACCAACTGTGGATAGTAGGAGGGTAGAATTAAACACAATTTGAAACTTACATTGAGCCTTCTGATGTAAAAAGTAATTCCTATTTGAGAATTCTGATCTTTAGAAATACTGCAATGGATCTGTGCCAGAGCTGTACTGCCCTCTAAATGCAAAAGTAGACCAGTTGTTAACATGTTTAGGCTTATGCCCAGTAACATTCTCAAATTCCTACTGAAACTGCAGAACAGTGGTACAAAAAACTTCAATGACAAGGTGACTGAAAGGATCTTACATCTGTGTCCATTGTCTGTGAATGTGTGAATTGACTGCCTGGCCATGGGCCCTGGTTTAGCTTTTGTATTTAGTGTAACAAAGAATGTAGGTCAATCTGTGACTATAAAGAATTCTTAAATCTTTACAGCCAGGTTTGAACTACTTATATAAGATTAACATGGTCATGATTCAATGAAGCCTTCATTCAATCATGACCATGTTAATCTTAAAGGTAGTTCAAAGTTTGTAAGAATTCTTAAGAGTAAAGCAGCTCTCACATTTTGGCGAGTTGCATACGAGTTGCCACGACATAGCGTCCGCTAGCAGATAACAAGCGCTGGAATAGATCTGCAAGAATGTCTTTTGTTCAACTTGGGAATGAATGAGAAGATGATGACACTTGTGTGAAAAGATATCCTCCCATGCATGGACACACAATAGCCCCTGAACAAAAGATGAGCAGATGTCAGGTCGCCGAAGAGCCACGCTTGTTTTGGACATGTCCAAAGCAGTCGCCGCACTGCGCCGATCTAGTCTTTTGTTCAGCGAGCTATTGTCTGTGTATTCATGGAAGAATATCTATTGACGCATGTGAGATAATCTTTCTATTCAGATCCTCCGTGGACAAAAAAGAAATTCCAGCACTTATATGCGTATATGCAACTCGCTAAAGTGTGAGAGCTGCTTTAAGACATGCTATAATTGTTTGTTGAACAAAGCCATATTATGCTATTACAGCCATAACACAGCATCAAATTGATAGTGTGAAAAACATCTAGTTTAAGGCTAGGCAGACAGGGGATTTCCCCAGTGTTTACTGGGACAATGAGGGCAGCTGACTATCAGGCTTTTTTACCAGGCAATGGAGTAAGGGGTTAATGCAGCATGCTGTTAACCCCTTGTCTTGTAGGGGTGGGGATTTTGGGATGTATCGTATAGTAATGTCACGGAGATGAAATTGAATAATTTATTATCACATTTTCTTATTTGTTAAGCTGTAGAAGTGAATAATGCACCGTGTGGAGTGGTGTGCACGTGTAGAATCTATATATATATGTGTGTGTGTGTGTGTGTGTGTGTGTGTGTGTGTGTGTGTGTGTGTGTGTGTGTGTGTGTGCGCGTGTGTGTGTGTGTGTGTGTGTGTGTGTGTGTGTGTGTGTGTGTGTGTGTGTGTGTGTGTGCGCGTGTGTGTGTGTGTGTGTGTGTGTGTGTGTGTGTGTGTGTGACTGCCCCTAGTCCCCCTAGTCCCAGACGGAGGTATTGAAGCTTGTAGCAACCTGAGCAATGCGAGTTTTCCCCCGGAGTTTTCCACCGGGGCTTTCGATCTCAGTAGGCTTTAAGCCCCTTTCACACCGGATTTGCGTAGAGTTGCGTAGTGTGGCGTACAGAGTACGCCGAGAGAACGCCGAAATAGGCTGCGTATTCGTGAACAAAAAAACATTCTTCCGCAATTAACGCTCGCAGGAGCCGCGAGTAGATGTGCGTCGGACTGGCGTAGTGAGGGAAGCGTACTATTGCGTAGGCATGGCATACAGTAGCGTAGTGTTGCGTAGACTTGCGTTGGTATGGCGTACAGTAGCGTAGTGTTGCGTAGACTTGCGTACTTTCTGCGTTCAGTGTATACGCAGACAGTACGCGAAACAAATTAAACATGTTTAATTTTTTGCGTCCATCTCGCGTACCCCTCTGCGTACCTCAGCGTATAGTTGCGTAGAGTTGCGTAGGGCAGCGTACACTCGGCGTAGTCGTTACGCAACACTACGCAACTCTACGCAACTCTACGCAGGGTCCGGTGTGAAACCCCTAGTGCCTCGGTCACACCTTTGCGTATTGGGCTTGCGTATTGCTGCGTATTGCTCGAACGCAGACATACGCAGACACACCCAATAAAGCGCAATGATGCGAGCTCACTACGTACTCAGACTAGCGCAGGGGCCTGCGTATGTCGCTCGCTAGTTTACAAATTTTCTAAACTCTCGCAAGCAAACGCAAGGTCAAATTGCATACGAGCGGGAGCGAGTGACAACCAGTGAATGCGAGCAACAGCGAGCGACAGCGAGTGACCTAGCGCAGGTATACGCAATCATTCGCACCTCATTATTTTAGAGCGCGTGTCACTGCGTATAGCTGCGTTTCCCATACGATTTACCTCGCTGTAGCTCGTTGTCGTTCGATTGCGCGTATTGCTGCGCTGTTGCTCGCACACCGCTCCTAGCAATACGAATCACTGCGATGGCCACTCGCTTTGCTGCGAGTCTCGCTCGTGTGCCACTCGCTATGCTGCGAGTCTAGCTCGTGCGCCATTCGATTTTGCTCGCTCTCGCTGGTTCCCGCTCGCTTTAGCTCGCTAGCACTACGATTGGCTGCCTAGCAGGACGATTTGCAAAAAAAGACGGGCCGCAAAATGACCAGTTTTTATCTACCGCCGCAGCCCGAGCGAGCTGGTACGCTTCAGAGCGAGTTGGCACGCAACAGTACGAACGGCAGTCGAGCTAAAGCGAGCGAATACGCAGTGAGACGCAACGATACCAACTGGTGCGAGCGGCAAGCGAGCAAAGAACGAGTTCCATACGCAATGTGGCGAGCACACTGCGTATTGAATCGTACTGCTTCGAGCAACAGCGAGCTAAAGCGGGACCATAGGCAACCATAGGCAACCGTACGCAGTCTCTAAACGAGCGGCATACGAGCTACATACGCAATAGTGTGACTGCTAACTTCAAAATCGCTGCGTATAAGCCAGTTCGTAATTAGACCAAGGAGCTTGGGTGACGACAGAGGGCGTAGTCCGCGATTCCATCAAACTGATCAACGGGCCATCGACGCACAGTTAAGTCTATGGTGATCATGTCATATTACCGGATAATTTTAGTTTGACAGCATAAAACAAACATTAGATGCATAAAATCAAAGTGGAAATTATACGAGCAGCTGCATAAACTCATAAAGAACACATTTGATGTAAAGTATATTCAAGAATTTACCGATTTTTCTCCATATCAACTTTCTTGTGAATATCATTCACACGCAATAATGCTACAAGGCATAAGCATACCGCCCATTCGTACAATGTACCGTTCAAAATATCTATCTATCTATCTATCTATCTTTCTATCTATCTATCTATCTATCTATCTATCTATCTATCTATCTATCTATTTATCTATCTATCTATCTATCTATCTATATATCCATCTATCTATCTATCTATCTATATATATATATATATATCTATCTATATAATCTATATCATTATATCTATATAATTATATATTATATATTGTATCTAAATCATACAGTATCTATATTATATTGAACGCATATGTTTTAAGACGCCATCGGCAAGGAAAACAGACGGGATATAATATTTCTTTCTACATGTTGCGGTCTTAAACAAGAAAGTCGGTAATCATTATCAATTTATATAAATTGTGGATCACATAAACGAAATTTTGTTTGCATTTGCTAATATATGGAGAGAGAAATCAGCCGGCAAAAACTGTTTTTGCGTTGGATTATATAGTGCAGCAAGTGGAAGACGATAATACGTGCGTGCGAATACGGTTACTAGCCAGGTCAAGCAAGCCGCTCGGTGAAATTATTGATCAATAAATATCATCATTATACACATGAATAACAAATTCTATCAAATCGGTTCTTGTTCTATGAAATAGTACATATTATGCTATTAACCTTTGATGTGGTGAATACAAAAATGATGGGCTATTTTGATCCAGATCCAGATTCTTAAAAACGTAAACAAACAATTGCCATTCAATTGCACGTGTGGCTTCATCAATTCTCACGATTGATGGAACGTCGACGTAGAGAGCGGTAATTACGCGCATGCGCAGATTGTAATTACGAACTGGCTTATTGCTGGGTAAGGCTGCGTATTGATATACCCCGCCTAGCGCAGCAATACGCAGCAACATACGCAAAGGTGTGATCAAGGCTTAGAGACAATGGTAAGAGACAATGACAATAGCACACATGAGTAGTCAGACTATCAAGCGTCATTATTAAGAATTTATTGAAAATGTACGCCTTGGAACGAAGTTGGATTTAATTTGGGACCTGAGGCTGTGGGACAAATTGTGGCGCTATTAGATTTTCGTATCCAGCCCGAATCACAAATGTCCATCTTGAGCGAACGATTTTCAGCCCAATTTTTGCCCGATTTTAATCACAAACATGTATCATATCTGTCACATGCTTCTTCTGACAAAATTTGAATATACTGATGGAATTCCTTGTACAAGTACTACAAATAAGAACATCATAAGCAGAGTTTTGTTAATACATGTAGCATTTAATCAGTTTTTGGACAAATACAAACTCTGAGATACAATCATAATATGAGACACATTTGAAGGGGAGTGTCTAAAATAATATCCCTTGTATCATTGGAACCTCTACCCATTGTTCAGGTTTCTCAACAACATTTTGAACCATTTCAAGAACTCAGGATTTTGTGTATGTTTTAATGATGTTCATTTTTTTGTAAATAAATTATTCCAAAATGTTTCAGAAACAAGACATGGTAGTTATCATTTGTTTTTATAGTAACTACACAAATATCTCGAGAGAGCGATCCATTGTAGAAATACCTTGGCGTTGTCACATGCTGTATGAAATTGCAATTGGTATTATCAGAAATACAGTCAAACTTGAATATGTTGAATCTGCTGGTACTGATGAAAACATGAAAAAGCTTTTACTTACAAATTCAACT
Organism: Echinarachnius parma; assembly: GCA_037951105.1. NCBI lineage: Eukaryota > Metazoa > Echinodermata > Echinoidea > Clypeasteroida > Echinarachniidae > Echinarachnius > Echinarachnius parma. Next base: position 20,475 of record JBAMJV010013783.1, on the reverse strand, counting down.
TATAATACTCGTGGTTTGCGGTTGCACCATGTGAGAGGGGAGGATTGGTGAGTCCTGAAAAGGACTATGGAGAGTCCTGAAAAGGGCTATGGTAGTCCTAAAAAGGACTGTTGGTGAAGTCCTAAGAAGGACTGTTGGTGTAGTCCTGAAAAGGACTGTTGGTATTCTTTCTAGGAGAGTCCTAAAAAGGACTGTTGGTAGTCACTCCTGACGACGGATAGTCAACCTATTTAAAACGTCGAGCCCCTCCTACCATCCACCCTCTCCTCGCAATACCAACAGTCCTTTCCAGGACTATCCCAACAGTCCTTTCTAGGACTACCAACAGTCCTTTCTAGGACTACCAACAGTCCTTTCTAGGACTCTCCTAGAAAGAATACCAACAGTCCTTTTCAGGACTCTCCTAGAAAGAATACCAACAGTCCTTTTCAGGACTATCCCAACAGTTCTTTCCGGGACTACCAACAGTTCTTTCTAGGACTACCAACAGTCCTTTTTAGGACTCTCCTAGAAAGAATACCAACAGTCCTTTTCAGGACTACACCAACAGTCCTTTTTAGGACTACCATAGTCCTTTTTTAGGACTCTCCAATCCTCCCCTCTCACATGGTGCAATCGCAAACCACGAGTATTATATACACCACCATGGAAACCGATACTTACAAGCAACATTTAAATTCAACTTATATAACCAAAAAACAATAGATAATTCAAAATAGAGGCCTTTTGAATATCTTCAACTGAGGCAAATTTTCAACTTAGTGTGAGGTTGACTGCAGTTCTACTTCTTATTGACAAGTACATGTACATTAGAGGTTTATTTAAGGTAGACCTTGTTTAGGGTTAAATGTTTAAGGTGGTTAAACATTTCCATTATTTGTATAGGTTTAATTGAGAGCAATTGACGTAGACCTTGCTTAGGGGTATGCTTTAGGGGTTATACTTGTTCAGGGGGCAATATTGTCAAAAAAGCACGCGAAAATACTTGATTAGGGTATAAATTTGACCAATGGATAAAACTTGTTTAGGGTGGGTTAGAAAAACCTGTGGTCGCGCGTGTGTACAGCAATATAGTTGAGTGCCCCCCCCCCCCCCTCCCCGGGGGGTAACTACAAAGTTGCCTGAAGGATCATGTGAGATAGAAAAGAGCACGTGTAATAATTGAACAAAAACGACAATCAAAACACAGTCTTGGTGAACAAAATCCGTTTAGATTTATCTCGGCTGTCCATATAATTATATAGTGATTTGAAGTAACTTCGACGTTTATTCATGGTGTGATGTAATAAAGCCTACATACAGCCGTTTCCTCTGAATAGGAATTTACTTAATAACTGAATGTTTATTGAAAAACTAATCACATTCACAACTTGTGCAATTAACGGTTGATCTTTTATGTGTTAACATTGAACCTGCTTGTATCAACTGCTGCTGTGTTTGGAAATCCCCTCTGAACTATTAAAGCTAGTGTGATTCTTTCTAGCATCGGAAGCAAGCTTGAATGTAAAAATTATTATTTTGATAGTAAAACGTAATCAGCATTTAATAATGTGTAGATTGACTGGAGGGTACATTTACCTAGTTATACTTTGCCATTTATCATTGTTTAACAATATTGTTTTCTTGTTACGCAGAGGTGCACATTGAAGAATGCATTGATGTTGCCGAACGCGCTTGTTTAGTGGATGGGTCGTCCAACGATACCCTCACCTGCAAATTCTATGGTTTTCCCGCCAATATCACTGTATCCTGGCAACGCACGCCAGGCGACGAGATCTTGGCCGAGCGAAGTTTCAACAGCAGCGGAGAATTGGTCACAACTTACGACAAGGAAAGAGCAAACACGTCATTGGTTTGCAGGGTCACTGACGGCAGTGGGGGGAATTCTAGCAGATATGCCCCTTTCGAGCAGGCTGTCCGATTCTTAGTCCATGGTAATTCAAACAGTAGTATCACGCAACTGTTACACCATTACACATTCTCTTGCGTTTCCATACAAAATCTAAACCATTTTCGCCCCTAAATCGGGTATTCTCGGTTCCAAAACTGTATTCTCATTATTTTATGTAATTATCTAAACATAGATTTTCTGACCATGTGAATGGATGCGTCTGTTTATTGTTTTTCAAAAGAACATTTCAAAAATTTCCTTTGGTGAATCAAAACAAAATACCAGCTGGTTGCTAGTGTTTTTCACGTTTATGAAGATGGAAGGGGATCCCCCACCCTCCTCCCATCAGCAATCTTACTGTTTGGAGGCAGGGGCCCTGAATAGGACATGTAGGATGAAGTTATCTTTGAAAATCAAACAACAGATGCAACCATTCACAAAACAAGAACACTGCAAACTTGGACATGGGTAGTTTTTGCATGACTTTGGATAATTAGGTCGCGTTCGGTGAAGCCTGAAGTGATCAGAGTGTATGATATATCATTTTAAACACAATTTCCCAAGCTTTAACGTGATACCAATATCAACATATATATGTTTAGAATTCTGAATTAATAAGCTATTAAAGTCCGGTTTCGTTTATTTTGACTCACACTGTATATTGCAGTTTAAAGAGGTAGTACAGTTTTGGTAAGGCTGAACTTTAGTAACAAAAACCTGTATAATAACTTTACAAACTAATATTTATAACTCCACCATGCTCGAACGGTATACAAAATTACAAACGACTAAGTAAAAAGCCTGTTCTCATAACAAAAGAGAGATTAAAACACAAGAGGGCGCTCTTTAAAAAAAACATTGGTTTCAACCATTTTTCATACAAAATTATGCATGTGATGTTTTGTTGAAATAATGATTAAATAGAGAGAAAGCATCAACAACTATTTAAAAACTTCTTTTGAAAAGTTTTTAAAAAGTGTAATAATTTTTACAATTTTTTTTAGAAATTATCGAATAAATCTGGGGCCAAGATTTATTCCGATCGGATATATTTATTGATATTTCAGCCGTTTCTAAACCAATTTTGATCAAATAAAGTTTATTTTGTTATTAGAATAGTATGCTCTTTAAAATTTGACACTCAGTTTTTCATTATCCCACAAAAAAATATTTCGTGCAGCGCCCTCTCTACTAAAACTAAACTACCCCCTTAAATACATAAAAATAAGCATATTATCCTAAACTTAGATTAATTTTACACTTATAATGAGACCATGACATTGTTCATGTTTTCTCCATGCAGACATCGTGGTGGCAAGGTTAGGAGACGATGTCATTCTTTCATGTGGTGTCGACAAAAATATGAACGACGTGACATCACTGTCATGGTTCAAGAATTCATCCACCGACGGAACAATTTTGTATCAATTTCAAAGTGGTGACTCCGTGATCCAGAGACCAGACAAATACAGAATGTTGTATACCTATGAACTTGAATTGCTCAACGCGAATGCCTCAGATGCCGGGTTATACCAGTGTGACCATCATGTCTCTGCATCAATAACCTTCAGAACTATGGAGTTGTACGTACCGGGTGAGAAATTAATCATCTTATTTACTTAACCCTCAGTTTATCTTACATCAATGAATGTAACAAAAGTTAGATGATATTGATAAATTATAGCTGAGGAGGCCATAATACATGGACACTATACGTATTTTGACAAGAATTGTAACAATACGAAATATTATAATGCTTCCCTCGAAGAAATAATTATATCCATACCCATTGCTTTTGCAGTTTTGCTGTTCTATATTGCTTTAGTCAGTATCATTTTCATTGCCATTATTGTACATATTTAACTCATTGTTAAACTAATTTAAGGCAAAACACTACTGTAAAAAGACGTAAACATAAACAGACAGCAAGTAACTACAAAGTTGCCTGAAGGATCATGTGAGATAGAAAAGAGCACGTGTAATAAATGAACAACAACGACAATCAAAACACAGTCTTGGTGAACAAAATCCGTTTAGATTTATCTCGGCTGTCCATATAATTATATAGTGATTTGAAGTAACTTCGAAGTTTATTCATGATTTGATGTAATAAAGCCTGCATACAGCCGTTTCCTCTGAATAGGAATTTACGTAATAACTGAATGTGTATTGAAAAACTAATCACATTCACAGCTTGTGCAATTAACGGTTGAACTTTTATGTGTTAACATTGAACCTGCTTGTATCAACTGCTGCTGTGTTTGGAAATCCCCTCTGAACTATTAAAGCTAGTGTGATTCTTTCTAACATCGGAAGCAAGCTTGAATGTAAAAAAATATTATTTTGATAGTAAAACGTAATCAGCATTTAATAGGGTGTAGATTGCCTGGAGGGTACATTTACCTAGTTATACTTTGCCATTTATCATTGTTTAACAATATTGTTTTCTTGTTACGCAGAGGTGCACATTGAAGAATGCATTGATGTTGCCGAACGCGCTTGTTTAGTGGATGGGTCGTCCAACGATTCCCTCACCTGCAAATTCTCTGGTTTTCCCGCCAATATCACTGTATCCTGGCAACGCACGCCAGGCGACGAGATCTTGGCCGAGCGAAGTTTCAATAGCAGCGGAGAACTAGTCACAACTTACGACAAGGAAAGAGCAAACACATCATTGGTTTGCAGGGTCACTGACGGCAGTGGGGGGAATTATAGCAGATATGCCCCTTTCGAGCAGGCTGTCCGATTCTTAGTCCATGGTAATTCAAACAGTAGTATCCCGCAACTGTTACACCACAACAACACAATTCTCTTGCGTTTCCATACAAGATTTGAACCATTTTCTCCCCTAAACCGGGTATACTTGGTTCCAAAACTGTATTCTCATTATTTTATGTAATTATCTAAACATAGATTTTCTGACCATGTGAATAGATGCGTCTGTTTATTGTTTTTCAAAAGAACATTTCAAAAATTTCCTTTGGTGAATCAAAACAAAATACCAGCTGGTTGCCAGTGTTTTTCACGTTTATGAAGATGGAAGGGGATCCCCCACCCTCCTCCCATCAGCAATCTTACTGTTTGGAGGCAGGGGCCCTGAATAGGACATGTAGGATGAAGTTATCTTTGAAAATCAAACAACAGATACAACCATTCACAAAACAAGAACACTGCAAACTTGGACACGGGTAGTTTTTGCATGACTTTGGATAATTAGGTCGCGTTCGGTGAAGCGTGAAGTGATCAGAGTGTATGATATATCATTTTAAACACAATTTCCCAAGCTTTAACGTGATACCAATATCAACATATATATGTTTAGAATTCTGAATTCATAAGCTATTAAAGTCCGGTTTCGTTTATTTTGACTCACACTGTATATTGCAGTTTAAAGAGGTAGTACAGTTTTGGTAAGGCTGAACTTTAGTAACAAAAACCTGTACAATAACTTTACAAACTAATATTTATAACTCCACCATGCTCGAACGGTATACAAAATTACAAACGACTAAGTAAAAATCCTGTTCTCATAACAAAAGAGAGATTAAAACACAAGAGGGCGCTCTTTAAAAAAAACATTGGTTTCAAAAAAATTTCATACAAAATTATGCATGTGATGTTTTGTTGAAATAATGATTAAATAGAGAGAAAGCATCAACAACTATTTAAAAACTTCTTTTGAAAATTTTTTAAAAAGTATAATAATTTTTAATTTTTTTTTTAGAAATTATCAAATAAATCTGGGCCCAAGATTTATTCCGATCGGATATATTTATGGATATTTCAGCCGTTTCTGAACCAATTTTGATCAAATAAAGTTTATTTTGTTATTAAAATAGTATGCTCTTTCAAATTTGACACTCAGTTTTTCATTATCCCACAAAAAAAATATTTCGTGCAGCGCCCTCTCTACCAAAACTAAACTACCCCCTTAAATACATGAAAATAAGCATATTATCCTAAACTTAGATTCATTTTACATTTATAATGAGACCATGACATTGTTCATGTTTTCTCCATGCAGACATCGTGGTGGCAAGGTTAGGAGACGATGTAATTCTTTCATGTGGTGTCGACAAAAATATGAACGACGTGACATCACTGTCATGGTTCAAGAATTCATCCACCGACGGAACAATTTTGTATCAATTTCAAAGTGGTGACTCCGTGATCCAGAGACTAGACAAATACAGAATGTTGTATACCTATGAACTTGAATTGCTCAACGCGAATGCCTCAGATGCCGGATTATACCAGTGTGACCATCATGTCTCTGCATCAATAACTTCCAGTACTATGGAGTTGTACGTACCGGGTGAGAAAATAATCATCTTATTTACTTAACCCTTAGTTTATCTTGCATCAATGAATGTAACAACAGTTAAAACAATGTTGATAAATTATAGCTGAGGAGGCCATAATACATGGACACTATACGTATTTTGACAAGAATTGTAACAATACAAAATATAATGCTTCCCTCGAAGAAATAATTATATCCATACCCATTGCTTTTGCAGTTTTGCTGTTCTATATTGCTTTAGTCAGAATCATTTTCATTGCCATTATTGTACATATTTAACTCATTGTTAAACTAATTTAAGGCAAAACACTATTGTAAAAAGACGTAAACATAAACAGACAGCAAGTAACTACAAAGTTGCCTGAAAGATCATGTGAGATAGAAAAGAGCACGTGTAATAAATGAACAAAAACGGCAATCAAAACACAGTCTTGGTGAACAAAATCCGATTAGATTTATCTCGGCTGTCCATATAATTATATAGTGATTTGAAGTAACTTCGACGTTTATTCATGGTGTGATGTAATAAAGCCTACATACAGCCGTTTCCTCTGAATAGGAATTCACTTAATTACTGAATGTTATTGAAAAACAAATCACATTCACAACTTGTGAAATTAACGGTTGATCTTTTATGTGTTAAAGGGACAGTCCCTCTTTTACAAAACGTCTGAAACGAATGAAAAACGAATGCGTCCCTCCATCAGACTATATTTTGGTAAATAAAAGAGTTTAACTGATTTGGCATAATATTACAACTATATTGTACTTATTCTTGTAAAGGTATTGTGAAGCCGACATTTGTAAAGGTAAAAAAAATCTCAAAAATTAAGAATATGTAATTACATGTAGTCAGTTTAAGCGAGGTTTGGTTATTTTGCCTAGTGTGCGGTCGTGCTAGCGCGGGTCACGTAGGGGTCACGCATAGCGTTATGGTACTTCGTGGAATCCATGTACGAACTTCCTCACTGGGTGAATATACGTATAATGCACAATTAAAATTGGACGACGGTTTATTAGTTTTAGGTCTATAACTCCACGAAAAGGAGATTTCAAGCCCTAATTTTTTCAGGCATGCTATTAAATGATATTTTCTTTCATATAAGACAATAACCTCGCAACTTTTGAAATTTGGCTTGCAAAAGATGGAATGTCCCTTTAACATTGAACCTGCTTGAATCAACTGCTGCTGTGTTTGGAAATCCCCTCTGAACTATTAAAGCTAGTGTGATTCTTTCTAACATCGGAAGCAAGCTTGAATGTAAAAAATATTATTTTGATAGTAAAACGTAATCAGCATTTAATAATGTGTAGATTGACTGGAAGGTACATTTACCTAGTTATACTTTGCCATTTATCATTGTTTAACAATATATTTTTCTTGTTACGCAGAGGTGCACATTGAAGAATGCATTGATGTTGCCGAACGCGCTTGTTTAGTGGATGGGTCGTCAAACGATTCCCTCACCTGCAAATTCTCTGGTTTTCCCGCCAATATCACTGTATCCTGGCAACGCACGCCAGGCGACGAGATCTTGGCCGAGCGAAGTTTCAACAGCAGCGGAGAATTGGTCACAACTTATGACAAGGAAAGAGCAAACACATCATTGGTGTGCAGGGTCATTGACGGCAGTGGGGTGAATTCTAGCAGATATGCCCCTTTCGAGCAGGCTGTCCGATTCTTAGTCAATGGTAATTCAAACAGTAGTATCACGCAACTGTTACACTACAACAACCCAATTCTCTTTACTTTTTTACGATAGTCATGAACGTGTGGTGGATGTTGAGCGTTTCCATACAAGATCTGAACCATTTTCTCCCCAAAACCGGGTATTCTAGGTTCCAAAACTTTATTGATTTTCTGACTGCAGACGTATTAGATAACAAAACACAAAACGGAATTCCCCCTTTAACAATACCTACTAAATTCATTAACAAGGAGTTTGTATTACAATTCTGCCCTGATAGTCTATCAGGTTATGTAAAGCAGCAATTTGTTTTGCTATAATCTTGGAAACAGTTTTTAATTTGGTCTAAATACATTACTGATGAGAAAAAGTGATGTTTCCATTTTTTATTTTTGGTCCCAGGGTGCATTTTGGCGATTTTAAAGATAATTAGCTAATTTGCATATTTATGAAATAAGGTCAGGGGTCATTTTCTATCTAGGAATAGTACAATATTGATAAAAACTAGTATTCTAGGGTATTTTGAGGCAAGGATTCCATTTCCGGTGCTCGTTTGTAAGTGCTGTATGGGAAACACTCTGAAATCAAAGATGGCTTCCCCTAATTTGCATATTTATGAATATTATTGATTTTCAGTGGCTACAGCCCCTAATAAGCAATAATTCCGGATTATTATTTGTCAGTTATGTTCTTAGTATGTATTTAAGATATCAAAGATGAGTTACCATCATGGCAACCTCTAGCAATGCATATTATTTGCATAAATATGTATTTTACCTAATTTGCATATTCCCCCAAATCGAGTATATTGGGAACCCGGCAAGTAAAAAAGACAAGTAATACCACTTTTCCAAGGTTTTAGGTGGCAACGAATCCATTCATGATACTTATTTACCTGTATCACCTCGGCAACCCACATAAATTCAAGATGGCCGCAATTGTCATTTTAAAGTAAATAATGCTATTTGCTACTTAAACGGCATTTAATTGATAAAAGTATGATTTGCTTACTGTAAGCAAACAACTACATTGTGATTCAAATATTCTAGTTGCTCATTCCAATAATTAAAAGTCAAAACATTATAATATCAATCTAATATAACCGAAATAATATAGTCGTGTATCATAACATGTGTAATTTAGGGAGCAGTCATCTTGGATTTCAGATGGATGCCATGGTGATACAGGTAAATAAGTATCAAAAATGGATCTGCTGCCCCCCAAAACCTTGGAAAAGTGGTATTACTTGTCTTTTTTACTTGCCGGGTTCCCAATATACTCGATTTTGGGGAATATGCAAATTAGGTAAAATACATAATTATGCAAATAATATGCATTGCTAGAGGTTGCCACGATGGCAACTCATCTCTGATATCTTAAATGCATACTTAGAACATAACTGACAAATAATAATCCGGAATGATTGCTTATTAGGGGCTGTAGCCACTGAAAATCAATAATATTCATAAATATGCAAATTAGGGGCAGCCATCTTGGATTTCAGAGTGTTTCCCATACATCACTTACAAACGAGCACCAGAAATGGAATCCTTGCCCCAAAATACCCTAGAATACTAGTTTTTATCAATATTGTACTATTCCTAGATAGAAAATGACCCCTGACCTTATTTCACAAATATGCAAATTAGCTAATTATCTTTAAAATCGCCAAAATGCACCCTGGGACCAAAAATAAAAAATGGAAACATCACTTTTTCTCATCAGTAATGTATTAAGACCAAATAAAAAAAATGTTTCCAAGATTATAGCAAAAAATTTCACAACATTTATTTACACTTCATTAGGGGATATACTATGAGATAAAGTCTACCGTCTACAGTTGCTATGTACATTTTGAATTAAAATAGAGATAGGTCTCATGGCTAAGATAATTTACAAGATTGCCCAACGTCAAAAGTCACAATAACGTGTTCCTGCATTTTCATTGATGGTATATTAACAACAGTGGTGGTTGAATGCATTCATTATGGGTTAAATGAAATGATCATGTTTGAAAAATCCAATTTGAAATTTTAACTTTTAGATGGCTCATGGGGTTAAATGCATTAACTGTGATTGTAAAACAATGTAATTTGACACGTCTAAATTGTGAATATTATTACTCTTGTGAATTTTAAAAGATGGTAACTTCGTCTTAAACTTGTGCTCAGTCAACCATAAAGTTATTGTGTTCTGCGGATGAATGGTCATACCCAGGCGCAGCCGAGGCATACGTTTTAACACAATTCGGTATCACAGTTTTTTGTTACCGATCGTGCTAAGTTTTAAACAGTCACAAAGCTAAATCCGTTTTGTTGAACGCGTGCTTTACGCGCATGTTAATGTATTATGTTTATCATGTTGTAAATTATACTTTTTGTTGAAAATGAAAAATAAATGAAATGAAATGAATTGTAGATATTAGGGCCGTGGTCACCGCCAATCCTTAGGACTGAATGTTATGTTTACCACAACACTGATACTTCTTATACTTCTTTAAATATGGGCGTATTGGTAAAATGCACTACTTTGATCATTCCAATCATGATTGTCGATAACTATTTCATACTAACGAATCATTCCAGAAATTAAACTTGTCCCATATTTGATTTTATAAACATAAATTATCAACGTGTAATAGAACGGACTTCAAAAAACGTGATATGAAGTTTATATACATCATTTACTTTGCAGTTCTTACCTGATAAATTGACCTAACAAACGAGAATCATTTTACAAAATAAAAGAGAGACCAGTTCCAGGTTATATGGGCCAAGAAATATAAATTTGCGAATGAACCATTGTCCGAGCTGTGTGGAATTCAAGTTTACTAAATGCAATAAGGGAGTTCGTAGTTAGCCCATGGAGCGACGGACGTAATCGGGTTTTCGGAAGATTGTACCAAATGTGAGGCTTTACGCGTACGTTTACGGCACAGCCTGTGACGCACGCATTTAAAGTACAGGAGCTATATGCAGAATTTCCTCGTGCGTGCGTGAATTCTCCTTGTGTTTCGTTACGTTTGAAAGACCTGACAAAAAAAGACTTACCTTAATCCTAAAATATTTCAAATTGAATGAATATAACCATTCATTTTAATTTTCAAACTTGAAGCAGGCTAAATAATTTTTTTTAGAATAAAAATCACACATTTGCCCGTTTTCAACACTTAAAAGAAAACAGTACACACAAATCTACGTATGCGGCCTTTACGATTTCAATAAAAGCCCAGATACGAACGTTGACATTTTTTTTTAAATCCGAAAATAAATAGAAAAAAAAATTATTAAAAAACCAGTCTCATGTATATGAGATGTCCATTATGATTAATTCAGAAAAACATTTATGACTTCGAGCCAAATTACTCGTGAAAACATGTTTCAAATGTGACAATAATTGCACGAAGGTCTATGGGACAACGGGCAATATCGATGTTTTTGGTACAGTGAATTTTCGTCTCAGAAATTGGCGCATGCGCAGTTTGTAACTACGAACTCCCTTTTTGCCAATCGACACGGTACGGCGGTTATTCACAATGCGTATGTGTGTGTCAAATTGGGATTACAAAAGTCATGCGTGTTCGTAAAGGTATATAGTATCTCACCGGAGGAGACGTCGCCGCGACTGCCGCGACTGATCAGTCGCGGTAGTCGCGGCGACGTCGCGGAGACGTCGCGGAGACCTGCTGGAGACTGGAAAAAGTCTCCAAAAAATCAAACATTTTTGATTTTCCCGCGACTCACCGGAGACTCGGCTAGTCTCCAGGAGACGTCTCCGCGACGTCGCCGCTACTGAACGAGACGTCTCCGCGACGTCGCCGCAACTGATGGAGACGTCTCGGAGACGTCTCCGAGACCTGCTGGAGACTGGACAAAGTCTCCAAAAAAAATCGAACATGTTTGATTTCCCCGCGACTCCCCGGAGACCTGGCTAGTCTCCAGGAGACGTCGCGGCGACGTCGCGGAGACGTCTCCGCAACTAGCGGAGACTCGAGTCGCCAACAGGTCGCCAACTAGTCTCCAGGTCGGTGAGATACAAGCATGCCCATCCATTTTAAAATTCGGCTGCAATTACATCAAGATATTAGGATATCTAAACACAAAAACAGGTCCTATAACACAAAAACAGATACTTTTGATAATCAGATAAGGCTTTATTGGAAGTTGTGCATTTTAAATTTGTGTAGAGATCAATCGTTGATGGTATAAAGAACATTATTTTTTTTGTATTCGCCAATCCAGTGTTTTGTTTAAAGAGATCTACTAACTTTGTTGACAAGTGCAAACAATGATGAGTGATTAATGAAATGTCTATTGGTGTGATATGATGTGTCCACAAAGTAATGTGTGACGTTTTTTGGCTGAGATATGAGCAAAAAAGCAAAGTGATATTCACTAACTCATTGCACTTAGTTTGTACACGGATGAAATTATCCCGTAGACAACTTCATACAGACACACTTCAATTGAAAATATCTTTTGAACGAAATGGAAATTTGAAGAAGAAAAAAACGAAACCTGTCCCGTGCTTTTATTGTTAATATGAATATGGTAAGGTATGAGAGAACCACAAGAGTTCCAAGTAAGTTTTGAGGATTTGGACAATGTTACAGTGTTAAAGTGCAGCTGAAACGTATCGTTTGTTGAAATCATGATGTATGATTGCGGTTAAGTTACAATTATATTGATGTGACAATTATCCCAACCAAACCAACCGTTTGCCTATTTATACAAATGATCACCCGAAAAATTAATCATCTTGGGCATCATGGGCGTCGATCTGTAATTGATACCTATTCATCAAGGGGGGTGATCTATTCATTCATCCCCCCTGATGAGTAGGTATTATATAAGGATCGACGCCCATGGGGGCATAGACATCATGCACTTATATAGGGACGTACATTTATTTGCATAAGTCTACATTGAAGCTTAGAGAACTACACAATTATGTTTCGAAAATCGTCAGTACTTTTTTCTTTTTAAGCAGTCGCCAATTGTATTACATGTAGGTATGTCATAAGCTATTCCACTACAAGACGTACTCTTCCTCTTTTCATCAACAACACCATGCAGGAAATGATGACATACCTGGAAACAAAAAAGACTTTACGGAATACATTCCAATAATTTTCATGGGAATCATCTGTGCCTTACTGATCATCGTTATCATCATTATCCTCATCCGCTGTAAAAGAAGTGAGTTATTATGGAAAATGTATCAGTGATGTAGTACATGTTTATATGCATGTGTATAAAGTCATAGACCTTCGAGTTAGGGAGGGGGTGCCAGGGGGCTGCACAACCACCCCCCCCCCCCCCCCCCCCCCTCCCCGAGAGTTAGCAGAGGGCAATACACGGGGATAATCTTGTATATGTAATGCAATACAACGTCATTTTTCAGGAGAAAATATGGGGGGAAATTCCTGTCATTTTCGGAATGAACACACAAACATAGTCGGGCATCATTGGTTAAAGACTTTTTTTGTTTTTGCTTGAGTAAAAAAACATGAAGGATAATATTCGGTCAAAAGACCTCAGCCTCTCTGAAAATGTATCCGGGCGCCGATGGTGTATAAAGTGAATTATCATGTCATGGAAACATACGTTAATCTTCCCAATCCCATGTACACGCCACCTTACCGTTTTTAATATTGCACATTTAGAAACTGATATGTAATATGGTAAGATTTCTGAATAAAACTCCGACGTAGTTAAAGGAGTAGTTCATTTTGGTATATAGGGCGCTGCTGAAATGATTTGTTTGTGAGATAATGAAAAGGTGAGTGTAAAATTTTACGCTCTTTCAAATTTTAATAAACTTTATTTGATCAAAATCGTTTCTGAAACGGCTGAAATATAAATAAATATATCCAATTTGAATAAATATGGCCCCAGATTTATTCGATGATTTAAAAAAATAAATAAAAAATGCTTACACTTTTTCAACAAAATTTCAATAGTGGTTTTGATATAATTGTTGGTGATCTCTCTAGATCATTATTTCAACAAAACATCACATGCATAATTTTGTCTGAAAAATGGTTGAAACCATGTGCTTTTTTAAAAAGCGCCTTTTTTGTATTTTAATGGCTCTTTTTTAATGATAACAGGCTTGTTACTTATTTGTTTGCAATTTTCTATACCTTTCGAGCATGGTGGCGCTATAACTATTAGTTTGTAATGTTATTGTGCAGGTTTTGGTTACTAAAGCTCAGCCTTACCAAAACTACTACCTCTTTCAGTTGTAGTATAAAGGCTCTATCTAGTGCTGATTCAAACACTTTTACATTATTTAATCTGTTTTACCCAGACAATGGAATATGAAACAGAAATAATTATAATTAATAAACAAATGTAGAATACCGCTTTATTTTATCAAACTAAAGTTTTTAGATTAACAGTCATGACACATTTGTATGCATTTCTTTTGATTTGCAGCAGGTACCCTCACTGGAGTATGTGCTAAAAAACGATCTCGTGTAAGTATATTATTAATTTTGCAAATAAAAAAAAATCTTGGACCCTATTCACATTTTCTTTGCACACCCCACTCCAACACCCTTGTCTTTGATACATAAAATCTTCGTTGTGTGTATCCCCTCCACTCCCAGCCAAGTGATTGGCCACTCACCGCCTCTCCATTGTTTTACTGTTCAATGTATCCGCCTCCTACTCTAGCTGTCTATATGTGTGTCTATATGTCTATATAGTATTATGTTCTCCGAATTGTACCATCTTCATTTTAGCCTCTGAAGAAGATTCTGCTAGGATCAAAAAGTATGGCCCTATAGTGACCCTCATTATAGTTTAAATTTTGACACGCTTTCCTATTTCCCCCTATAAGTTTATGTTATCCTTACCTCGAATATAACGAGAGAGCATTTCAAAACATTATCACTAAGGAATCAATGAAATAGTGGTAGTACGTTAGCCCAATATCGCATTTACAAATCCCGCCGAAACCAGCAGAAATGGTGTGACGTCAGTACCGGGAGCGAGCTACCATTAGAAGACGATGTCCAATAGATAATGTACTCAATGTAGAATGCCTTTTCATCATGACTCTGTTCAATCATTGTTGTAACAATAGGAGAATAGTTGCTTCACTATTGCTTCATTATAGCACATTGTTGTCATTTGACACACAATTATTCCGTAAAGCAGGGTAAATAAAGTTTCTTAAATGTAAGCACGTCGCCCATAGGAATCGCACACAAAACTGCAACTTTGGAGACACTCGCAGCAGCTGTTGAAAAATGGGTTAAATAGAATCTTGCCCAGACTTCGGCGGGCCTTTCAAGCAGATAAAGATGGACGGTATTTGACGTATTTCATTGAATGTGTCTTCCTCTCAGTAAATGTCTCCAAGTAAATGATTATAGGCGCGGGAAACCTTTTCAATAAAATGTCATGAAATACATGCGCTTTATAGGCTAGAATAAACGTGTAACAGGCAATATGAGAGCACTAATGAGTGTGTACATTCGAAATGAGACACCGTCTGGCAGGAGTGGTCACACGACACTTGCGAGTTGCGACGACCTGCAACAGCCTGTAACAAGACAATAGAACTTATGAAGGGCCGGTCATGTTCGAAATAACTAGACGTTACAACAGAATGCAAATATCGCAATAAATTCGGTCTAATTCCCAATTATAGCCATAAATAGGTTTTGTGTATTATATTTCGGCTAAAATAAACCTTACATGTGATTTATCGTGCTTAATAAGCATTATAAGCCCGGTTTTGGGTTGTTGATCAAACAATAGCACGACCGGTCACGTGGAACGCATGCGCCGTGTGTTCTCTGCGACGGCAGGTTTCCATCGGAAATCCCGTCGCAAGGTTTTGGACATCCAAAAATCGGTTCAAAATCCGTTCAAAATCCGTTGCGATCAACCCAATAAGAGAGATAGAGCATGCGGTGATTGCGGTTATTGCGGTGGCTGCAGCTCACCCTATTGTCCTATTGAAATTGTATCCATGGCAAATATTCATGGTTTGGTAGACAATACTTAATCCTGAATACTTCAGGCAAGTCTCATCCATGCGGTAATTGCGGTGACCTATTGAAATTGTATCCATGGCAACGATGCATTGTTTGGTAGACAATGATTTATCCTGAATACTCCTGGCAAGCCTCTAGATATTTCTGCTTTTCATCAAAAGTTATTTATTCTCATTACACACCCTCACAATTGAAAGGGAGGTATTCAACCGACAGATTTGTATTGTCTAATTTATATTTGGCCCATTGGGGGTCTTTGTATGAGCTAAAAGCCAAAAGCTTGCACCACGTCCTATGTTTATATTTTGCAACATTTGTCTTTGATATGGCTCCATACTCAGGCTAATTTCATATAAGCTTGGAGCACCAATAGGGTAGCCCACCGCTAGCATGCTCCTCGGGGAGTAGAGGATGTGTACAATGCGGGTCTGACGCTTAGAGGCTATTAGGCGCTATATAAATACGAACAACTATTATTATTAATTATTATTAAATAATATTATTGTTACTAATTTATACATCTAAATTCTAAATTTTCGCTGCGCGCTTCGCGCGCGAACAGATTATCTCAGTTTGTTGTGTAACTTGCACATGGTCTGGGGCCACGTAGTTCCCCTGTAGGCTGGCTTTGCTCTGGCTGCTTGTGTGACGTGCACCAAATTGCACCATTTCAAGTATATAAATGCAAAATCTTCCCCGTGGAAGGTGGATACCCCCTCCCAAACCCTCCTCCTTTGGCTCAGCCCCAGCCCTCGGTTGCTTCGCTCCCTCGGGACTCATTCTTGGCTGTAGGCTATGTTGTTGGATCATGCATAATGTGGCATATGGTTTATGTTGGAACTGTTTATGACACTAAAATACAATATTTGTTGCACCATTTCAAGTATATAAATGCAAAATCTTCCCCGTGGGAGGGGGATATACCCCCTCGTGGGAGGGGGATACCTCCTCGTGGAAGGGGGATACCCCCTCCCAAACCCTCCCCCTCTGGCTCTGCCCCAGCCCTCGGTCGCTTCGCTCCCTCGGGACTCATTCTTGGCTGTAGGCTATGTTGTTGGATCATACATAATGTGGCATGTGGTTTATGTTTAAACTGTGTATAACACTAAAATACAATATATGTGTGTGTGCTGGGGTGCATATTTATTTGTATTCTTCGTGAAAAATGAATTTAAAATTCCTGGTCGAGATACAGTTAATCTTAAGCCCGATTTTCCTATCTAGGTATGCACCAGATTGCACAATTTCAAGTCCAAAAATGCAAAAGCTCCCTACCGTGGGAGGGGGGACACACCTCCCCCCCCCCCCCCCCCCCCGGCTCAGTCACTTCGCTCCTTCGCAATGTCTCACTCTCACCTCTGGCTCAAAGTTGGCAACCCTGTGAGTGTGGTTGGGCATGAGCCCCTAAAAAAAAAAATCGTGAGCCCCCTTAGATCTTTGCCCCCCCCCCCCCCCAATCCAAAACTGCTTCCGGCGCGCCTGGTAACATCAACACCGTACTTGAAATCACCCATTGGCTACGTATTCACTAGCGTATTCAATTTAAGATACTGCTTAAGATTATACATGGTATGGCACCTAGCAATTTAAATGAATTAGTCCGGTCATATGTACCACAACGTAACCTCCGCTCCTTTAAAAAGATTATTAGAAACATAGGCGTCGATTATTCTTCTCGCCATTGGGGGGGGGGGGGGGGGTGATACGTCATTTCGACCATCTTCGACGAGGGAGAAAATCGTCCAACCCAGCAGCGTGGCGGGGATTTTTGACCGGAATTTGTTTGGGGGCATAAACTTTTGGATTGAACTGTTTAGACATTTGAAATAAACATGCAAATTGCAAGCACCCTGATTGAACCCTGAATGGAATCACAATAGGGGTCCAGGGGGAGGAGCCCGCGGAATCTTTTGGATTTTTGGTATACAGAAATAAATATTTTGTCCAGATTTAAATAGGAAAAATAGTTAGGTATTATGAGTTAGATATAGAGTTTGCTCAATTTAAGTGAGCATAGCGAGAGTTCCTGAATTACACTATTATACGTGTTATGGGGACAGGATAAAATTACTATAATAGGGGTCCAGGGGGCGCAGCCCCCGAAGCTTTTGGATTGTTGATGTACAGAACTAAATATGTTGTCCAGATTCAAAAAGGAAACATAGTTAGCTATTAAATAATTAAATATAAAGTTAGCTAACTTTGAGTGGGCATATACAGGGTGGCCCCAAAAAACGGAACGGGGAACTTCCAAAAATATAGTAACAAAATGATTGTGTCCATCGGATAGAGTGTCCTTTCAAATTAAAAACAATACCAAGAACAGTAATTTTGGACGAGTAGTTTTTGTTGTAGGACGTCATGTCAGGTTCCCATTTTTGCAATTTTTTACCAAGTCACTGCCTGATAAATCGCACTTCCTGCCCGTCATATCATCGAGCAACTATGCCCATTCTCTCGGTACACAGCTGAATGCACACAAACAATGGCGCGTTGATCGACGCTATGACGGGTAGTAAGTGCGATTTATCAAGCATTGACTTGGTAAAAATTGACAAAAAAGGAAACCTGACATGGTGTCACTCAAAGCGCCCTAAAACAAAAACTACACGACCAAAATGACTATTCTTGGTATCGTTTTTCATTGGAAAAGACACCCTATCCGATGGACATAATCATCTTGTTACTTTATTTTGGGAAGTGCCCTGTTCCGCTTTTTTGGGGGCACCCTGTATAGCGAGAGTTCCTGAATACAACTATATTCAAATTACTATAATGGGGGTCCAGGGGGCATAGCCCCCGGAAGATTTTGGATTTGGGCAGATTAGCACTCTTAAAGGTAAAGGACAGTAGTGGGAAACGCCCCACCCTCTAAAACTGAAATGTACGCTCTTATTACCAACCTTGCGACAGAACATAGTTTTACTAACATGGGATTTTACAAATGTGGCCAAGAAACCGCCTACTAATTGGTTTATTTGCAAAATTATAAATTGATCCGGTCCGGATAGATATCGCCAACGCGGAATCGCTCATACACTACGTGTATTATGACCACGTGGTATTACACGAGGTGTTCGCTATACGGGCTTGTCCCTAGCTTGTCGATATCTCCCCCAGCCCTAGCGGCACGGACAGGTCTGAACGGGCGGTGGATTTATGAATTTCACAGGCGGATATTGGATTTCTTCCGATATTTCTGTATTTAACGATGCTTAGGTTCTAATTTTACCACACAAGCCCTATTTCAATACATATTCAACAATATTGATCAATATAGATGTATTCGGCTACTTTCCCAAAACTGGACTTGGGCTTTAAGATGTGGTTTAAAATTGCATCAACTTTCACATAATAAATGATAGGGGGCAATGTCCCTTTATATTGATATTCCAATATATATTTAAATCCCAAATATTGACATAATAATACAGGCCATCCCCCCCCCCCCCCCCCCCCCCCGTCACAGCCTCAAGTAATTTCGTAAATGCAGTAATAGACCGGCAGCTCAGAGGTCTTTTGTGCATCGAAAAGCGTACTGATTGTTTAACATATGAATATTTAGAGGAGAATGTAACAAAACCAACAATATGAGTCTCCCGGGCTGTACCTGGTGGAAAAGAAGTCCTTTGCGCCTCCAAAGTTTGGCCCCTGGGGTTTGTGCGATGCTTCTATTTTGTGGCGAAGTACCGTGTTTAAGATTGGTACCTGCGGGGTAAGCGAGACAATTACAAAAGGATCAGTGGTCCGTATCAGGCCTTCTTCTGAAAATTTTACCTTGGCCGTTTTAAAAGACGAAATACACGTCGATGAATTGGGGATTATACCAAAAACCTCTTGCAACTTAACAAATATGTCTTACAGATTACTGAATACATATTGATAGCACGTTTGAATATGCCAAAGGCCATATAAATACATTCGAATGAACACCATCACCAAAACCAGATCAGACATGGCTTCCACTTTCAAATGAATTTCACAACAACACCCGTGTATAAATATACAGGGATGAAAACTAAAGTAAATAGCCGAATGCAGAGGAACCAATATATGAGCGCATGGCATAGCGACGGAGGGGGGGGGGGGGGGGGGGGGGATGACAAATGTCATTGGGATGGAGAAATGTATCAATAGAGCCTTTACTCTGTGCAGTCATGTTTAGAGTGGCAGATGGTTGTCATGGGATATCTTTTGTTCTCTTTCATGAGAACAATTTTACAACCATGTCAAGGAATTTCTAATCGATGTAACAACTAACAAGAATAACAAGTCCTTTCAATTCGATGAATAGGCCTACACGTCCTTTTCACTTGACCGTAGTATTGCACATGCGCACAACGTAACTGTGAACTGTGGCCGAGAGCACGATCATGACCCAGGACCAGCCTAGTTCCACTGATCTCTAGATGTGCTTTACGGTTGAATGTGTAAGGGCGGCATGTGTACTCTGCTACGTTGTGTTGATTTGTATGTAATTCTAGCATATTGACATGAATGAGTTAGAGCCAATTATGCTAATTACCATGGTAAATGTCACTGGTCCGTAATCGGGCCCCTGCCCCTGTGTATACAGTATTGG
>JBAMJV010013782.1:0-27121 GCA_037951105.1 Echinarachnius parma | reverse complement strand
TACCATAAGTGCTTAATTATCGTCTCAGATTTAGACCGACGGCAAAACAGGGGTGTACACGTACTAGATTTTTGGTTAGAATGATGGACACGTATAGATGCTCATGCGTACTGGTTCAAAAAATTACGTCACCGTACTGGTCAGTCCCCTATTGAACATACAAATCGAAAAGTCCGTACATCTACTCACTGGTGTACTGGTGGGTGGGGGATGGGGTCTTGGGGGGGGGGGGGGGGTCTTGCCCTCATCCCTAAATACAATTAAGTCATGGCTTATTTCGAATTCTTTACCAGTGATTTTAAAAAAACGGTGTTCCTTGAAACATGATAACTATTGCAAAGCGCTTAGAGATGAGTATCAATCACATAGGCGCTATATAAATCGAGTATATTATTATTATAACTCAGATTCTACTTCATGTGAAGTCCAATTTCCTTCCTAGGTACGCACCAGATTGCATAATTTCAGGTATAAAAATTGCATACTAATTTGGAACTTAGGCAGATGGGTTGACATGCAAGGTAAGGCCTTAACTACGATAGCGAATTTAGCCTATGAGCCTTTTGTGAATACCAGGGCATCGAATTCCTCATCCCACGAGGGGATGAAGCAGCGGGGAAGCCCGTGGTATGGTCCTCTTGACATGCGTGTATGAGGAGATTGCACAGACTTGGTCCAGGTTGGAAGAAGATGGTGAAGGGATGTTATGGGTGTCTTACTCTTGATTCTACTAGGTTAGTGAACTTGTCCCACCTAGCCTTGCGGAAGTTCCACCTAGCTTGCGGAAGTTCCACCTCGGCAATGGTTTGATTTCGAGTGGCTCTATTGGGCTTACAGGGATGATCCAGGATAGTACGTCTGGATAGGGCCTGCTATTGATGTTCGCAAATGCTTGGTCCGGTTCGACGAGGTGTTCTGCAACCGTGGAAATTAGTAAATACTAACTATTTACATTGTTGAGGGCAAATTATCTTGTTGATGCATTCAGATAAAATTTTACCTTTAAATGTGTTGTTTGCTAATCTGACTTGGTATTTCAGATGTCCCACCGATGGAGTGACCAGTATTACGCCTTTTGTTGATACTGACAAGAAGATCGGTGTGCAGACGAAAGCTTTACGGTTCATTAATGACGTAGACACATTTTGTAAGTATGTTCTATGGCCTAAGGGACAATGCATTTCCTAATGTTGTATCTTTATTAACGTGTATGGCCGGTATTCTATGGCGGTTAATTTATCAATTAAGCTAGACTAAAAGGACAGAAATTACCACTAATTCGTAAAAAGAATTCCACATTGTCCAGTGGAATTTTACTAGCACATTGATGGTTGTCAGGCCACCACCAGATCGAAATGCTAATTCTTTCTCCTCAGACTAACATTCCAGATGAAATGGTTTAACATGCTATCAGTCTGCCGGTAATATTATGTCCTCTGACCGAAAGGATACGAGTAAAATGTTCGGGACCATTCCATTAGAATGTCAAGCATCCATTTGTCTGGATGTCCAAGAGGAGAACAATCAGAAGGGATACATGTCCATGACAACCATCAATACTATTTTTAAATTCTAAAGACAGATATGAACTGGTTTAACTGGTTACCTGTATTTTCAGTCCAGCTTAAGTTAATACATTTAGTAGAATACGTGCCTGTGAGTTGCAGTGATGTTTTGCCGTAATCATGACTATACGAACTCCCTTATTGCCTAATTTTGTATGCACAATCTCTTGCTTGTGCTGAAACTTTTGCTTACACTACCTAAGCAATTGTTTACCCGGTGGGGGGGGGGGGAGGGGGGGGGGGGGCAATCAACATTTATTGCTGTACACACGCGCGACCACAGGTTTTTCCAACCCCACCCTAAACAAGTTTAATCCATTGGTCAAATTTATACCCTATTCAAAGTATTTTCGCGTGCTTTTTTGACAATTTTGCCCCCTGAACAAGTATAACCCCTAAAACATACCCCTACAAAGGTCTACGTCAATTGAACAAGTTTGGAGAAAAAGATACCCTAAACGCGTATTTGTTTAACTCCACAAACATACCCTTTTTTTCTGATTTGGGCCTTTTTGACACCCTAAACGCGTGACGCGCGTGACGCGACATGATCGTCCAAAAAGTACCCTTTTTACGCGTTTTTTGTCGCGCGTGTGTACAGCAATATAGTTGAGTGCCCCCCCCCCCCCCCCCCCCCGGGATTGCTTACGTGTTGAACAAAGCATCGTTACGGTTGTGCGAACATCGCACTGCATGACAACAGAGGAGATTCGTAGTGTATGTAAACGTCCCTTGCATAGCTGCTTGCCCTGGTCGTGCCAACCTGGCAAAGTATTTTTTTCTTACACAAATAACAAAATTGCATACATGTACATGTATATAAATGTCTAAAATAACAACCATTTGATTAAATGTGAAATCACAACATAACTTCTCGAATCAGGAGTTCTAAATCTTCCTGAAACGCGTCTGAAAACGGTTCTGAATGTCCTTAGTATAAGCAAGAGCTCAAGCTGGTCTAGAGGTGCTTGAAAAAACGCAAGCAATTGCTTATCAAGACAAGTAAATGGTTCGTTTTATGCTTACGGGTTTTAAGCAATTCATGGCAATTGCTTGTTTGGTAAGCAATTTGCTTGTGCTTGTAAGCAAAAGAGTTTTGCATACCGATTCAAGTAAAAGGCTAGCACAAGCAATAGCTACTTTTTATGCATACGGCCCAATGTCAGAAAATCGAAGTAGTGGAGAATCATAAGCAGTGCACGTTTTAATGGAGTTGTTCCTGACGTTCAGGCGTGCAAATTTCTCTCAAAATATATCACCCCTCCTTACATAGCGTATGCTGCGCCCCGTTTTTCATTAACCACACCGGGTTTCTTTATTTCAAAATTATTTCACAAATTAATACAATTACAAACAAACAAAGAGATCATAAGTATTCACTGCGCCCAGTTTTGAAAACGGTTATATTTGGCAAAAAGAACCATGCAGTCCTATGGTCCTTACATCTTGCAAAACCATGTTATATTGGGCAAATTCATGGAATATTCGGGCACTTATATTACCTTACATTACCTGCGGGCACTATCATGTCATTCCAGGAGAATATAACGTCATTTTCGGGCTAAAATAGTGTTATTTCTGTTCTATTCCAGGAAAGAAATAATTGTTAAGCATCAAAGTGGTGACGGACTGTTTTATTTGTTATTTGTTTGTTTACTTGTCAGTTAAAAACAGGAAGAATAATTCGTGCAGTATACATTTATAGCCCCTCTAAAAATAAACAATTGCCCAATGCCCATGCCTCCATAACAGGACGTACATCCATTGCATTATATTGTAGGTATATGACGCAGCCTGGCTGTCGGAAGGAATGCAACTAGCCTAGTAGTCGTCAACTCTCGCAAGTTATATTGACGTTCATACGCTAATGGGCCGTAAAAAGTAGCAATTGCTTGTGCTAGCCTTGTACTGAATCGGTACGCATAAAAACTTGCTTACAAGCACAAGCAATTGCTTACTGCTCGTAAGCAATTGCCTTTACCAAACAAGCAATTGCTTAAAAAACAAGCAATTGCTTAAAACCGTATGCATAAAACGAGCCTTTTATTGTCTTGATGAGCAATTGCTTGCGTTTTTTCAAGCACCTCCATACCAGCTTGAGCTCTTGCTTACTCAAGACATTCGTGTATATTAGGATCAGTTTTCATACAGTTTCGGGATGATTTAGAGCTCCGAGTCCAGAGCTTATTATGTTGTAATTTCATATAAAACAAATGGCTGTTATTTTAGACATTTATATCCATGTAGGCAATCTTGTTAATGATATGCTTTTTGTCCATCGATCTGCATTAGCTGGTATTTTTAACCAACACAGGAAACTCCTTGATGCTTTTTGTTCATACTTTGTTCATACTTTCTAATATTTTACAAATTTTTGTTTATCTAGCATACATAATTCAACTGACATTTACAACTGTATTTCAAACTACTAACATGATGTCATTTGATTATGATCGGTTGGTCTGTATATTATAATGTATATTATAATTTCGCTGTTTGTTTTTAAACCAATTGCATATTTGAAATTATTTTGCGGGAAATAAATGCTACCATGTTATTAACTGCAAACAGCGAGCTATGAACATGGAATCTAATGAAGATCCTGATCACCTGAATGCAAATGTCCTTCCTCACAATTAGACGTCATGTTTTTGCTCGTCACTTCTATGACATGAAATCAAAACACAACCAGCGTCTAACTTGCTGGAGTGTTGTATTCAACTATATTAATGGTCCTTTTGCCATTTTATTCTTCATTCAAATTTTGTACATTATGATTTGACCATTTGAAAATATTTGCGTAAGAAAAATACTGTCTGCCAGGTCGGGCACGACCAGGGCAAGCTATGCAAGGGACTATACGACGTTTGCATACGCTACGAATCCCCCTTTGTTGTCCTGAAGTGCGATGTTCGCACAACCGTAACGATGCTTTGTTCAACACGTAAGCAGTTTGCTAATGTCTGCGTTTACTCCCCGGCGGCCACGGCAGCCCCCGTTTCAGGCTACCGTGGACAAAACGGGATGGACGTGAGGGCAACGCGGGGGGATGGAATGGGCAAACGTGACAATGACGCGATTGCCGTGGGTGCCGGGCCAGATTTTTAAACTGTCAACAATTTTGATGAGAAACCTAGCAGGCCATAGTAAAAGGTAAGGAAACTTGGGAGGCTGTCCGTAGTAGGACGGGTAGGACAGCCCTCCAAGTTTTGTAACGGCCTATTACGTGCTGTCACGTTTTGCTGCGTTCACCCCGTTTTACTACGGCCTGCTAGGTTTCTCATCCGCACCGTGCCTGCCGTGGCAAATTTGTTGACAGTTTAAAAATCTGGCCCGGCATCCACGGCAATCGGGGCCTGTCACGTTTTGCCCATTCCGTCCCCCGCGTTGTCCCACGTCCATCCCATTTTGTCCACGGTGGCCTGAAACGGCGGCTGCCGTGGCTGCAGAAACATGGTGTAAGGGCAGCATCAGCAGCCCTTTCCCCCGCGGCCCGTCACGGATACCGTGATAGACCATGAGAAAACTTGGCAAGACCTAACAAACATTGAATACAGAGGAAAAAATTGCCAAATCTCACGGCGCATTACGTTTTGGGCAAACGGGGCTGCCGTGGCCGCTGGGGACATGGTGTAAACGCAGCATTATGCTAAGTTTACATCATGTTCCGGCGGCCACGGCAGCCCCGTTTCAGGCCACCGTGGACAAAACGGGATGGACGTGTGACAACGCGGTGGGACGGAATGGCAAACGTGACAGGCCGCGATTGTCGTGGATGCCGGGCCAGATTTTTAAACTGTCAAAAAAATTGCCACGGCAGTCACGGTGCGGATTAGAAACCCAGTAGGCCGTAGTAAAACGCAGGTGACGACAACAAAACGTGACCATTACGTAATAGGCCTTACCAAAACTTGGAGGCTGTCCGTAGTGGGACGGGAAGCATGTGTGTTCCCCGGTATCTCACGGTTCTTTCAAGTTTTGTCACGTTCTGCCGCGTTAAGTGCCCGTTTTGACACGGTTGGTTCACGGTTGTGCGCGTTTTGTTCCGTTTTGCTTTCTTTTTCACCATGTTTGTCACGGTCTCACGCAAGCTAGGGTGTATGGTAGCCGTTTCGTAGCGTTCAATCACGGCGCGTCCCGGCGTGTGACGATTTACGGGTCCGACGCGCTACGGCGCGTTGCGTTCTACTACGGTCTGACACGGCGTGAGCGGTCTGGGATATAAAAGCCCGGCCCGGCATGGGAGCTTCATTGTTGTCTCGTCGAAATCTCATAGGATACAATGATTGCTGTTGCTTTGGAGGCCTTCTTTTTATACCGTGGGCACAAACGTGAGCTGCCCGGCTTTCAAGTTTCATCCGTAGAAGCCTTGACAGAACGTGAAAAAACGTGTCAGTCCTTGATCAGTACGTGAGCAACGTGAGGAACCCCATCAGAACGTGACGGGCTGAAAGGAACGTACTGACATCCGTGGTAGGACCGCGGGCCGAACGCTGTGCGCCTTGGAGCCTCCGGGACTCAGTAGCCCCGCTCACTGACCTACCCAGTATTTTTTAAAGGGAGAGGGGTTATTTTGTAAAAAAATCCAAGCTGAGACCAAGTACCATAACAATTTTCCGAGACCGAGACCAAGTACTTTCAACATTTTCGAGACCGAGACCAAGTACCTTCAAAGTTGAGAACCCCTCTCAGTTGGGGGGGGGGGGGGGGGGGGGGGTGAGGGGTGGCCGTAACATTTTGTTTAAACCGAGACCAAGTACTTTCAAAGTTTCGTGCCCGAGACAGGATATCTTCCCAAATTTTTGGGGCCGAGACCAGGTTTTAGTCGGTAGAGACCGCTTAAAGTGGTCTCGGAAAAAAAAATTGAAAAGGGGGGTTCAAAACCCCCCCCCCCCCCCCCCGGGTATGCCTATGGCCCGCTTCCCACTGCCCGCCACGGATACCGTGATAGACGTGAGAAAACTTGGCAAGACCTAACATAACTTGAATACAGAAGAAAGAAAAAAATTGCCAAAATCCCACGGCGCACTACGTTTCGGGCAAACGGGTCTGCCGTGGCCGCTGGGAACATGTTGTAAACGCAGCATTAGGCAGTGTAATGCTACGTTTACACCATGACCCCGGCGGCCACGGCAGCCCCGTTTGCCCAAAACATAGTGCGCCGGTGAGATTTTGACAAATTGTCCTCTGTATTCAAGTTTTGTTAAGTCTTGCCAAGTTTTCTTACGGTCCAGCACGGTCTATCACGGTATCCGTGACGGGCCGTGGGGGAGGAGCCCTTTCCCCCCACTGATGGTGCGTTTACACCATGTTTCGGCGGCCACGGCAGCCCCGTATCAGGCCACGTGGACAAAACGGGATGGACGTGAAACAACGCGGGGGGACGGAATGGCAAACGTGACAGGCCGCAATTGCCGTGGATGCCAGGGCCAGATTTTTAAACTGTCAAAAAATTTGACACGGCAATCCCGGTGCGGATGAGAAGCCTAGCAGGCCATAGTAAAACTTGGAGGCTGTCCGTAGTAGGACGGGAAAGGACCGTGAGGTGTCGGGGAATGTCTTCCCGTCCTACTACGGGCAGCCTCCAAGTTTTGTTACGGCCTGTCACGTTTTGTTGCGTTCACCCCGTTTTACTATGGCATGCTAGGTTGCCGTGGCAAATTTGTTGACGGTTTAAAAAATCTGGCCCGGCATACACGGCAGTCACGTTTGCCCATTCCGTCCCCCCGCGTTGTCTCACGTCCATCCCGTTTTGTCCACGGTGGCCTGAAACGGGGCTGCCGTGGCCCCGGGGACATGGTGTAAACGTAGCATTAGCAAAAGGTTTCAGCAAAAGTTCATGCATACGAATTAAAGCAATTGCTTGAACGTGATCTTTTGCTTGACAAGCTATTGCTTGTGCTAAAAGCAATTGCTTATATTAAGCAATTGCTACTTTTTATGCATACGGCCCATTGTCTTCTAATAAACCGGCACATTTCTTTATTACATCTTCATCTCCGCAACAGGTGACGATACACTGCGACCTGTTGGTGTGTTATTGTCGTGAGGATTGCAGCGAGTCGTGTAGTAGTCTCCTGCATCTTCCTCTCCGTATCCGTGGTTTCAGGCACTGGGGGCACACCTGATGCATTTCTCTGGGGGGGGGGGGGGGGGGGGGGGTTCTCAAAAATGTCCTGTAATGTTTCATAATTATTGTTTTTTCTTCTAATTATTGGGGGGCACGTGCCCCCCCACCCCCCCCCCCCCCCCCCCCCCCATGCCCCCGTCGTCACGCCACTGGTATCAGGTGTAGGCTACATCCACTGCGACCTCTTGGTGTGTGATGCAACGGATACTGATTCGGTCTGTCGTGAGGAATACAGCGAGTCGTCTAGTAGTCGTCGATGTCGTGACGTCATCAACTCCCTCGCAAGTTATTTTAATGTTCAGACGCTATCAATGGGCCGTATGCATAAAAACAAGCAATTGCTTGCAAGCAAAAGCATTTGCTTACAAGCACAAGCAATTGCTTACTGCTCGTAAGCAATTGCTTACCAAACAAGCAATTGCTTAAAACCGTATGCATAAAACGAATCTTTTACTTGTCTTGATAAGCAATTGCTTGCGTTTTTTCAAGCACATCCAGACCAGCTTGAGCTCTTGCTTACTCAGGGCATTCGCGTTTAAGGATCAATTTTTCGTACCGTTTCAGGAGCTCCATATTCCAGAGGTTATGTTGTGATCAAATTCCTGTTATTTTAGACTTTTTACGGCAATTTTTGTCCATCGATCTGCACAGAAAACCCCCCTGATGCTCCGCGCTGTTTCCCCCCTATTTGCGTAATAAAAAATACTGCTGCCAGGTCGGGCACGAAGCGTTGTTGCCCTGCAGTGCGATGTTCGCACAACCGTAACGATCCTTTGTCCAACACGTAAGCAATTGCTTGGCAGTGCAAGCAAAAGGTTTGAGCACAAGCAAAGGCTTGTGCATACGAATTTAAGCAATTGCTTGAACTTGATCTTTTGCTTGACAAGCTCTTGCTTGTGCTTAAAGCATTTGCTTATAAGCAATTGCTTGTTTTTATGCATACGGCCCATTATGTCTGACTTGTCAAAAGGCAAAACAAGCAACTCTTACATATATCTTCCTCATCGTAACAGGTGTACATCCACTGCGACCTGTTTGTGTGTGAAGCAGACCCGGGTTGTCGCGTGGATTGCAGCGTGCCAACTGATGGTGGTCGTCGACGCCGTGACGTCAGCAACTCTCTGGAGACCAAGCGCTTCACGCGGGGACCTCTGCGGGTCGTACGCGAGGCGGAACATGGTGAGTGCAGTCTCGATAAGCACTGTTTAATAATTCATGATTATTTTAATTAGTTTGCGATAATAATCAACTTAGTTCCCATCAAAGGGATCTAGTATCGTTGTTACAAATTGTCGCCGCTTGCACAAATTGTCGTCAATCATAAGGTACAGTTGAGTAGCTGTATCAAGGTTATTTACTTAATGAACACTTAAAGGGGTAGTTCAGTTTTGGTAGAGAAGGCGCTGCACAACACAATGTTTTGGTGAGGTAATGAAAACCTGAATGTCGAATTTGAAGGAACATGCAATTTTAATGGCAGAATAAACTTTATTTGGTCAAAATCGGCTCAGAAATCGCTGAAATATCAATAAATATATCTAATCGTAATGAATTTGGGCCCCAAATTTATTCGATGATTTAAAACAAAATGCTTACAGTTTTTTACAAAAATTGTCAAGGCCTGTTTTCAAATAGTTGTTGATGATCTCTCATTTTAACAAAACATCACATGCATGGTTTTGTATGAAAAATGGTTGAAACCAATGCCTTTTTACTTACCGGTAGTCGTTTGTAATTTTGTGGAGTTATAACTATTAATTTGTAATGTTACTGTGCAGGATTTGGTCACTAAAGTTCAGCCTTACCAAAACTGTACTACCCCTTTAAGTTTTGCTCCATTTGTTTTGTGCAGTTGTGTCTTTGGTGTGTATGTGGTGTGTGTGTTTATTTAAATATTAGAAGAAACCAAAGCTGTATGTATTAGTTCACTTTTCGCTTGTATATGTTCTAACTAATACTTGAATCACTCTATTGTGATCCAGCTGAAGTAAAGGCGGCTTACATTGTTCGTAACTCCCTCCCCATGAATCAATTGAGTACGAAGGGCCGAGAGATTGGCTTGACCTGAATTGGATCTGTCATCATTTACACGGTCCCCGTGGCCTAGTGGTGAAGGCGTCGGCGTTCCAAGCCGGAGACCCAGGTTCGAGTCCTGGCGGAGACCAATTTTTCGACCAGTGCCTTTTTTCATTTGGAGGATTAAAGGCAGGAACATTGCTTATTAAAGTGCGTATCTCACCGGCGGAGACGTCGCCGCGACTGCCGCGACTGATCAGTCGCGGTAGTCGCGGCGACTCGGGAGACCCGAAAATGGTTTGCAATCTCACCAAGGCGAAGTCTCGGAGACTTTTCCGCGACGTATCCATGGTGACAAACAATTTGCCCGAGGAGCAGGAACAAACAGTACCAAATGATAAAGAACTCAGTCACGTGGTCTTTAAAGTGGGTCAAGCAACGTCAAGTAGTGTCGCGGAGACGTCTCCGCAACGTCTCCTCTCAGTCGCCTTGGTTTCCAGTAGGTCGCGGCGACGTCGCGGCGACGTCGCGGCGACGTCTCCCCAGTCGCCGACATAATTAGTCTCCGCGACGGATGGATACGTCGCGGAGACGTCGCGGAGACCTGCTGGAGACTGAAAAAGTCTCCCGCGACTAGCGGAGACTGAGTCGCCAACTAGTCGCCAACTAGTCTCCAGCCCGGTGAGATACCTCCTTAAGCTACGCCTACTATTAGTCTTCCTTCTCAATAATTTATGATTATTCTTTGCAATTATTTAAATATTGGAAGAAACCAAAGCTGTATGTATTAGTTCACTTTTCGCATGTTCTAACTAATACTTGAATCACTCTTTTGTGATCCAGCTGAAGTAAAGGCGGCTTGCATTGTTCGTAACTCCCTCCCCATGAATCAATTGAGTACAAAGGGCCGAGAGATTGGCTTGCCAATGACCTGAATTGAATCTGTCTTCATTCACACGGTCCCCGTGGCCTAGTGGTGAAGGCGTCGGCGTTCCAAGCCGAAGACCCAGGTTCGAGTCCTGGCTGAGACCAATTTTTCGACCAGTGCTTATTAAGTTCGGTTTATATTGAGAAGCCAAATAAATCATTATATGTTGGTGTAATGAGGTCAATGTCAAAGGACGCGGGGCTCAATATATATGCTAAAATAGTTTGTAATTGCAAAATCTCAAGAACTGAATGTCATATTTCAATCAACTTGGTACCTGAATGTATCCTAGGAAGCCATTGTAGCCAACATATTGTGGGTTCATGAGGTCAAAGGTCAAGGTCACAGGACTCATTACGACAAAATACCTTATAATTGCAATGCTCAAGACCAATAGACAAGTTATCATCAAACTTGGTACCTATTTGTATCTTAGGGAGCTGCTAAAAATATATGATTATGGGGGTCATTATGTCAAAGGTCAAGGTCACGGCTCATATATACAGAGTGTCCCAGAAAAAACGAAACCGGATTTCATGGCAGAAATTCTCTGTCATCATGAATAATTTCTTTGACGAGATATACATGAATGAAAAGCTCTGTTTCTCTTATTTCATTGAGGTACAACTTATGGCACAAAATTCACGTATGACTGAATTAAAACAATGGAAATTGGTGTTACCAAAATTCCATTTGCATGCAGAAATTGCACATTTTGGGTGAGTTTTTATGGTAGTAAACATACTTTTTTTGAAAAGGACAAACATATTCATATTCTTATCTTTTATATGACACATCATGCACAAAACATAAACGATGTATGCCAGAGAACAAGTACAATGAAACAATGTCTGATTTTTGCCCAAATGAGTAGATAGTTGAGTAAGAAGTTGCTAAGCTTTTCTGACTTAGCAGCTTACAATGGACTTGGTGCATGAGTAAATTTACACAAACATGATGAGGATCAGAGAGAATGTGAAACATGCTAGATCAGGAAAATTACTAATTTGAGCTAAAATCAAGCAAGTTTTCATTGTACTCGTTCTCCAGCATAAATCATTTATTTTGTAATCATTAGGTGTCATATTAAATATACATTTATGAATTTTAATGCGGTGTTTGTATTTTCTTCAAAATAAGTACATTTACTACCCTAAAAACTCACCCAACCCTGCACTTTCTGCGTGCAAATAGAATGTTGGAAACGCCAATTTCCATTGTTCTAATTCAGTCATGCGTTAATTATGTGCCATATGTTGTATATCAAATGAAAGAAGAGAAACAGAGCTTTTCATTCATGTATATCCCTTTAAAAAACATTATTCATTATGACAGAAAATTTATGCCATGAAATCCGGTTTCGTTTTATCTGGGACACACTGTACATGCAACAAATAGCTCATAATTATGATATATCAGATCTGGTAGACAAATTAATTTTAAAATTGAGTTGAAAAAATAATTCAGTGCCTGTTGATTTGGGCTTGATATATAAATTGAGCAATGGCAGAGGCATCATTTTCGACTGCACGCAGTCGAAGATCTATTTAAATTAGTTTTGTATTTGTTTTGTTTTGTTTTTCCTTATAACCTCAAATTCTCATTATTCGTACGAAGTTCATAATTATGTGATGTTAATTGTAATTGCAGTTGTATATGTAATTTCCTTTCTGTAATGGAACATCTATGTATATGATGTATAATTATGTTCAGGAAATTGTTATTGATGTTTTTGTTCCTTTTATTTGGAGGAATAAAACATGACCCACCCCCCCCCCCCCCAAAAAAAAAAATTTAAAAAATAAAATAAAATAAATGCATGTGTGGTGTGTATGCACACACATTGGTTAACAACTTAACACCCACTCACCTAATTCCCAACATCCACATGTCCATCCACACACATCCCTCCGCACACATACAGACAGACAGACACACACACCCACACACACGTCCACACGCACACACACCCATCCCTCAAACACACCCCTCCATACCCACCCACACCTCCACACACACCATTTGTGGTATCAAATACCAGCGCAAATTGTCGTCGGCCCTCCACAAATTGTCGCCGACGACAATTTGTGCAGGAGGTGACAATTTGTGGTGTCAGCTCCCTGCACAAATTGTCGCCGACGGCAATTTGTGCAGGGACGACAATTTGTGGTGCAACAGGGTCACTTCCCAAAATATATATACAAACAGATGATATATTGGATAGGGTGTCTTTTCCAATGAAGAACGATACCAAGAACAGTAATTTTGGTCGTTATAATTATAGTGTAATTTTGGCCGTGTAGTATTTTGTTTTAGGGTGCTCTGAGTGTCAGGTTCCCATTTTTGTCAATTTTTACCAAGTTAGTGCCTCATAAATCGCACTTAATGCCCGTCATAGCATCGAACAACGAGCAATATGCGCGCAATTGTTAGTGTGCATTCAGCTGTGTACGAATATACTGGGCGTGGTTGTTCGATGCTATGACGGGCAGTAAGTTCGATTTATCAGGCACTGACTTGGTAAAAATTGACAAAATGGAAACCTGACACGGTGTCACTCAGAGCGCCCTAAAACAAAAACTACACGACCAACATTACTGTTCTTGGTATCGTTTTCATTATAAAAGACACCCTATCCGATGGACATACAAATGTTGTTGCTATATTTTGAGAAGCTAGTGCCCCATTCCGTTTTTTGGGGACACCCTGTATAGCCGCCCCATATAAAAATTCTTGATATCACGAATTTAGTTCTTGATAGCAAAAATTAAATTCTTGATTTCAAGAATTGCCATTTTGCATTTGTTTACAAAAGGAAATCTTTTCTTGATATCAAGAATTCAATTTGTGATAACAAATTTCGAGCATTAAACACCACCAAATTTCAGTTTTCATTTCGAACGCAAAATTTGTGCAAGAATTAATACGGATATCGAGCGCAAAATTGCAAAAAAAATCGCAATTGATTCCCAGCGCAAAAGTATTGCAAAAATGTATTCTGATTTCGAGCTCAAAAGTGGTGCAAATATTCACAGTTAATTTCGAGCGCAAAGTATTGCGCAAATTAATTCTGAGCGGTTGCGAGCGTTAATAGCCGTGTTCACACGATGAAAGCTAATTCTTAAGAACTGCAATTCTTAAGAATTGCAGTTCTTAAGAACTTCAAAATGTGTGTTCAAACGATGCCAATTCTCGAGAGTTGCAATTTTTAAGAACTAAATCCGGAAGTGGTGTGCGCGCCTTTCTCATTTGAGGTCACGCGCACTCGCTTAACTTGTTTTCACACCGGAAGCATATCTCGGTCATGAGGTCAAACCAAACTACGAGTCTCGAAGCTGATTGTGTTCAGACGGTGACAAAAAATAGACTGCGCGCAGTATCTTGTGGTTATCTTGTGGTTTGGAAACATAGAAGTAGTATATAAATTAGCTTTCATCTTAGGATAAATATACAAAAAACAAAAGCAATTTGGATAGGGGCTTCCAAAAGAAAATAATGAAATAAAATTAGAAGGAGTAAATGTAGAGTTTGTTTATAATGGTTATTTTAGATATCTTGGAACAGATTTTCATGTTGATATTAATAAAATGCCAGATTATAATTAGATAGAATATTCGATAAAGTGAAACGACAAATGATTTCTTGGATTAAACGAAATATTACTGTTTTGGGGAGAATAACAATTGTTAAGTCATTATTATTACCACAATTAAATCATTTGTTTATGTCGATTCCAAACCGTTCGGTTGAATTAATGAAAAACATAAAAATACATTTTTTAAAGTTTATATGGAAGAATAAACCTGATAAAATAAGTAGAAAACAAGTTGTTAGTTCATATGAAAAAGGTGGCTTAAAAATGATTGATATAGACTGCTTTAGTAAAGCACTAAAGCTAACATGGGTTAGAAGAATTATTTTGAATATGTGTACAAATGTTGCTCATTTAATGCAGTCATTTTTACAAAATTAATTTATGATTGGTTTGGGTGATAATTATTTTTTGAAATTATCTCATGAAACTGGCAATCCTTTTTGGAAAGAAGTTTTTGATAGTATGGCATTGTTAGTTAAAGATTGTGAGAGTGATTGGTTATCTGCATCTCTATGGATGAATAGCTCAATTCAAATTGGCAATGAGTCTATTTTTTTTAATCCTGGTATGA
The DNA here is from genome assembly GCA_037951105.1 of Echinarachnius parma. Taxonomy (NCBI): domain Eukaryota; kingdom Metazoa; phylum Echinodermata; class Echinoidea; order Clypeasteroida; family Echinarachniidae; genus Echinarachnius; species Echinarachnius parma. The sequence goes on along the minus strand of JBAMJV010013782.1, from coordinate 12,316 downwards.
ACAGGGTATCAGATTTATTAATGATTTGATGGATAATAATGGAATCTTATTGTCTCATAAAAAATATGAGGAGAAGTTTAATTTGAAGATTAATTATTTGTCTTATTATTCAGTTTGTCAAGTAATAAAGTGTAGATTATAAAACATGTCAAACAAATTTGGAAGAACCTTTAATTCCTTCTCATATTGAAACTCTTATTCATGAAAAAAAGGATGTAGATTCATTTATAAAGTTCTTTTTGGAGAAACAAATTGTTTGTCTCTAATAAGTTCAAAGTGGGAACGATATTTGAATTATAATTTACAATCTGTATTATTACAAAAGTATAACGTTATGATATTTCGTTTTACTCCAGTTATTAGTTTGAAATACTTTCAGTATAAGATTTTAGATAGAATTTTATTTTTAAATAAACAACTTTTTAGGATGAAAATTGTAAACAATGAAAAATTTTCATTTTGTAAAAAAGAACTCGAAGATATAGTACATTTCTTTTATGAATGTGAGATTAGTAGAAAGATTTGGAATGAAACTTCAAATTGGATTTATGAAAGAACCCAAGTTAGAATTTCGTTCACTTTACAAAACATAATTTTTGGTTTTGAAGATAAGAGAAATGATGCTCTTAATTGTATTGTCATTTTAATTAAACAACAGATGTTTATTTGTAAATTGAATTACATAGTTCCACTTTTTGATACGTTGAAAAAGAAAGTTTTACAATATTATAAGATCCATGCAAATAACTTAATATCTCTTTTTAGGAAACATGAGTTTTCCGTAGGTTTTGTATAAACAAATTACGTGAATTTTAAAACCATGATAATTTATACACAGGACACTAGAAATTTGTCTTTCTGACTTGGAACTTTGCCCAGTAATCACATGGGCAACTTCCAAAGAAAATTGATTGTCCGAAAACAGACATAACTTTAAAGACATAATTCATTTAAAGCACTCAAGACAAGGCAGTGATGAACATTAGACAACTTGAGTACAATGCTCACGTAGCAACTGTAATAACATTAATGTTGATCTAGTAATAGGCTACTTGCGCGGCAGGTCGGGCAAGTGATTTCAAATTGTACTTGCCCTGCAAGGTAGGCCTACTGATTTTTGGCAATTGCGCTGGGTAAGTTGGTTTGTAGATCCATGTATTTTAAGCTCCAAATTTTGTTTCTTTTTTTTCTTTCTTCTTTTAATTGTTATCGGTAACAGTAACAGTAACAGTACACATTTATCTTGATTACAGACTTGCCGATCCAGCGAGAAGCAGGGAATGCACTCAACCCGGCTTGGGTGATCGCCGTCGCCACCTTGTGCGGCACGGTCATCATAACGCTCGCGATCGCGGTGGCCATGTTGATGGTGAAGATGAACAAGATATCCGACAGCACACGTCGAGATTGCATTAAGGAGTAGAACTTACTGGTTTGTCTGGTTAAAATGATCCATTAACTTTGTAAAATTCAACCAATATCACTAACTCTTATAGCTTTTGCGCTTCTCTGCGGCCGCCCTCCCCCCCCCCCCCCCCCCCAATCCAAAAAGTGGGAGGCAAAACGCGTTTTTGCCCCCCAAAAGCACCCCCCCCCCCCCCCACCCACCCACAAAAACAAAAAAAAGAAGAGTGGGAAAGAAAAAATAAAATGTATGGGCTATTTTAAATTTTCGCTGCGCGAACAGATTATCTCAGTTTGTTGTGTAACTTGCGTACGGCCTGGGGTGAGTACTTTTTCTGTACCGGGCCACGTAGACTTATATTGTTGTTTTGGGCTTATGGAATGAACTTGTTTGTATTCTTCAAATGACTCCCTAATTACGGATATATTTAGGATTGAATTGAAAGGCATGCCAGATTGCTTTTCGATTATAGTAAACATTTTTTTTAAAGATAAATCAAATACTTCGACTGTTCATAGATTAACATTTCGGATACTTCACGCGAACGATCGGGGTTAAAAATCTGACATAAGTTTTAACTTTTTTCAATAAGTATAATAACATTAATAGTAAATATAGTACAATCTCGCATGAGCGAGTACGACGTTTGGAGCCACAAAAAAAGCATAAAAACCGATAGCCTACATTAGATTATATCACTTGACAAAGTGTTGCAGCGGCACACGAAACGTCGTTCTCTTTTAGATTCCTAGTTGACCATACATTGCGAGACAAACGAATATCACTAGCGATATTTTTTCCGATATAATAACATTGTTTATTTTCTATGAAATGATCACATATTATTCAGAATAATCTTAAAACAAAATTGGACATGGTCTAAGTCTCAAGTATCAATTTTCAAATATTAAGTTAATGGATCACTTTAACACTGATGTGATGCGGTAGACGCATAAGTTGTACGTGATGGTGGAGTTTTGGCATGAGTTTGGGTTTAGAGTGCTCTTTAAAATGTTTTGCAAGCCATGGAGGAAGATGAAAAGTACATGTAAGAGTAAATAAGGTTAACAAATAAAACATAAGAGCTTTTCTGACACACCATAAATTTACGCATTAGAATACCAAAACGTGTAGTTCATTGTAGCGCTTAAATAGGCCAATTTTTCTATACCGTTACACATACACACGAAAACAACCTAACAATAAAAACAGTGAAAACTAATAAATATATTAATAAACAATATTATGATACATTACAATATTTGTGAACATTTGGGTCTTATAGTGATTTCTTGAATGATTCTACTGAGCATAAAAGGTAGGGAAGGTAGCAAATTGGTAGGGAGAAGTAGATCATTCCAGTCTCGGCGAATATCAATTCGATGACTTGTAATTGTATAGCTGAACGCTAGTATATTGCTGTATAATATAATGCTTCTTCATCATTTTGAATTGTGTTACGATTTATGTTTATTTTTAATGTATCTTTAAATATTATTGTTAGTGTACCATGATCATGGTCGGTGTCCGGACCTTTGTATCATGTTATTCATACCGGAATTAAATAAATAATTAAAAATAAATAAATATATGAAAGTACATGATTACCGGATGGCCATATATCGCCGGATTTGGTATGAGATCTCGGAGAATGCATCGATGTAAATTTTGTTTAATTTCTAGCATTTACTTTAAAAAATAAAATGGTATATAATGCAGCGATGTATTATATTATTTCTTATTTTGTTTTACTTTCTGTTTAAATGCTTTAAATATTACCAATGTGGCTTATTTGATTTCACATGGCTTGCTGTAAATAACGCGCATTTTCAAAACATCGAGTTGGCAAAAAAAATATATATATCGGTGGCGTGGTTCGCTATGCAATTATTAGAAAGCCTGATTATTTGTAATTAATAAGACACAAAATATGCATATTTGTAAAATTACCTTCATACATAAAACAAAACTACCCGACTGTACCACTCTTTTTGTATTTTATCAAAAACTGAAATAAGTGTTACTTCATACAGTGCAAGTATGAATATAACATGATTAAATACTCGTGGATCGATATTGATAACAAGTCCGCTAGCTTTAATAGCGTATTTTGGATAAAGTGGATATGTATTCAACAACTAGTAGGTACCCAAGGCCAAACAGCTAACCATAGTTGGGGATTAGGACAACTGTTAGTGGCACACTAAACTGTACCATTTGAAATGCACTTAGCATGGAACTAAGCTAGCGGGGTTTTACAAATATGGGTCCTGGTCATTGTGGTTTCACTAGATGATTGCAGACGTAATCACAGAAAGAAATGAGCAAAAACTTGTAAAAGAAACGATTATTTTAAAGTTCACATGAGTAACAACACTTATGTTTATAATTACATTCACAAACAATTTATAGGATATCATGTAAATTTAAGTATTGTAACCTTACATGAACTGTGAAATGAACAGGATAATAATACTGTGCTTAGTTTCATTAGAGCTATTATAAGTGATTTGTGTCTAAACCAATTTAAATAAATGAATTTCATGCATGCATATCCTTTTACTGTGTACATGTGAGTCTGAGTGTTAGTGTACATTCATGTATGTGTGTGTGTGTGTGCGCACTTGTATTCACCGTTAATAAGGGAGATTTATAAGTTTACACACCTTCTAACCGTGGAGATACACCCAACCATTGAGCTCCGCAGTTTACAAAGTCATTCAAATTTAATGAAACATGCTTCCAGACATCCGTAAAGTTCAATTTTATTAACTTTCAAATATTCCAACATTATTCTGTCTTTTCTCATGAAAATCCTAAAACTGAGAACTCCACCCTTGCATGGTTTCATGCCTTCCTCCCCAATTGACGGCGCAAAACGTGTGTGTGTGTGTGTGCGTGTGCGTTCCTGTATTGGTGCCTAATTAAATCGGGATACGCACCAGTAAACACACCTCAACAAGCTATGTATAAATTATGCTAGTAATCAATTACAGACACTTGTTTAAAGTGAAGCCAAATGCTGGCATCGCTACTTTCTGTAACTGATTATGGCATTTTTAGTTACTTTCTGTATTATAAACTGAATATAACATTTTTAGTTGTATATTTCATTTTGGGTATCACTAACAGTTATAATAATCGATCTCTTAGAGCACTTTCATCTGTTTTGACTGATAACTGCAATCTGGGCCATGTCTATATCAGTATGAAACGTCATTCTCAGCGTTTCACGAACAAGTTAACAACAGCAGGTTACATAACCACTAACATACTCATTAACAAGTTATGTAACCCGCTTTTGCACGTCAGATGATGTTTCACATGAACCGTTAGAAAACATGTAATGGCAGTGTCCAGTGTTCAGTCAAAACAGATGAATGTGTTCTAAAAACATTGATTATTTTCCGTTACATGTATTAGTGATAGCAAAGATGATATTAGAGGTGACAAGATGTATGCATTTGACAGTAAAAGTAGGCAATGATAAAAGTGTTTGCTTACCTTTAAATATTTTAGTGGTAAAGAAAAATTAAATACAAAGAGATTGTTGGTCTGATTTTACATTTTAATATACTTTGATTCAACTCATAATCATAGATTAGAGTTCAAACACAAATTGTTCCATGGTAAGACAGAGAAAATAAAACACACATTTACTTTGCCACAAATTATGTTGTATATAAAGAATGTGGATAAAATAATAGAACATAACCGATATACTTTACATCATAGAATTATAAACACTTAGATACAAGACATACACTACATTTGTATCATTAATGTGCTAACGAGGGAAAATAAAACATCTGTTAATCATCACATGCAATAATTCTCGTTACTAAACACATCAAACCATAATTCACACTATAAACACTACTTTTCATGTTATTGTTATTCTTCCTAAAATACACATTGTGAAAAAAGTTAAACATTTCACCCAAGAAAGATGTTAGGGAAATTAATAACTACAAACACTTACTTGCTTAGTAAGATTTACTTTAAAACATTACTTGCATAATATTATTGTATTCTGTTTAGTTTCTTTAACTCGCATTATTAACATCTATGTAAATCACCTATTTGGAAAAAATGCAATTGTTGGATTTCATTTGAGATGATAATCATTTGCGTACAAGGCATAAATAAATATTCAGAGGCTAATGTCAAGGAACAACATCAGTTAAAAATTGTTTAAAACCTAGTTGCCATACTAGAATATGTGATAAGTGATAATCTGACCTATTAATCCATAAAACTCTTACATCTGTTTTTTAGTCTAAACTTGTAATCGTTATTCATCAAATTAGGCACGATACATCAGGCATCAATGGACAGATTACAATAACCCTGATACATAGCCAAAATTGATACACATAATGTGACACAATCTCACAAAGTTTGGTATCACCAAGAATGAAGAATTGACAGGAATCAAAAGATAAAGTGTCATCCCAGGCCTAATGATAGTACATATTATACAACGGCTGGGGTAAATTCAGTAACGTGATTGGCTAATTCCGATCACGTGGGCATTGATTACTTTTCACCAACTGCACAACCGTGCAGAAACTGTGCAACCATCGTGCCAAAGGTATGGAACCCGTGACGTCACAATGCTTGTTTACATGTAGTTTATTTGTTTCTACAGAAAATAAAACTCGCGATAGTGATCGGGAAAAGGATGGAAAATGCCTCGTTTTGTAAACTATATATAAAGTTGTGAATACAAATTGCCAGTTTCGTAAATTATATGGTATGTAGTTTGATATTGATAAGTTCAGAATGGAAATTCTTACAGCCCTTTGATAATTCTCACTTGTACGGACAATTTTTCGGCGATTTCGCATCGGACTGAATTTGGCCTGCTGAGCTGCAGAGTCAAATTCAGTCAGTGAGTGAAGTAGTGATGATGAATGATGTAAATTCCAAATACGGTAAAAGAGCAGATTGTAGATTATAGGTTATAGTGGCAAGTCTGTTTCAAATAATCCAGCGATCCTAAACAAATTCCGTGGTTGAGCTCGTTTTATAAAACAGATAATATACGTTTTTGTTTTATCGTGAATTAGGGTAAATTCACTCTAGAACGTGTATTAACTGTATATAAATGTAATTCAAAATAAGTATGCATAGGCTATATCTAGTATGTAGTGCACGTATGGGATTATATTTTAAAAAAACTCTGCTATATTACTGGCAACCCTTGCATGCACTGCTTGAACTGCAGTATTTATATATCATCTCTATAGAGCCAATATACAATTACTCTAAAAGCAAAGAGTACAAACACAAAGACGGCACAGTCACAAAACGTTATCCAAATCTGATTTCACACTCTGTATATAATTCACATGTAATATTATAATCACATGGAATACGCTCATAAGGACTTTTCACACAAGAGAATCAAACTTTATTTCAACAATAAGCTCTACATTTGCTCATGCAGAGAAATAAAATACATTCCATCGATTACGAGCGATGTTGTAGGTTATTAGATTATTATAAGCATACTTCTTAAAGTTTACATCATATGTGACCGTCCAATGGCTTTGTAAAAAAAATGATAAATCTATGAATATAAAACAAACAATGATTATATCTAAAACAGTCAGGAAATAAATGTTATCAGTTATACACATGACATGTACAAAGTAAGTGTAATATATCTATAATATATGAACGGGACTATATTTATGTATTCTTTAAAAACAAGGATGCCAACATGTGGTCTCAGCCAAGTTATCGAAAAAAAAACATAAGGGGACGTTTTTGTCGAGCCAACCGAGGTGGAGGTAGACTTAAAGGGACTTAGTAACATTGTCCAAATCCTCAAAATCCAATTGGAAAACTAGCAGTTCTCTCATACCTTGTTTTGTTCGTATTAACAAAAAAAGCATGAGACAGGTTTCGGTTTTTCAAATCTCCCTTTCGTTACAAAGATATGAACGATTGAAGTTTTCAGATAATAAAATATCCGTTGGATTTTCGAAACCTTGTTCAAAGTGAGTGCTGTGAGTTAGTGAATATCACCTTGCATTTTTGCTCATTACTCGGCCATATAGCATCCATTTGACTTGAAATTTTCACACAATACCCTGTGGACATAATAGATAACAACAATATACATTATATCAACCACTCATCACTTTTTGCACATGTCAACAAAGTTACTAGATCCCTTTAAGGGGCCGTCACAAATCACAAACTGAGCCCGCCCGACTACTCGCCAGGACTACAGACGGTGTCTGCGCGAATACTGTGGGCTCCGCACCGTTTTTAAGGGTTCGGCCGACATTCGCAGGGCACCGAAACCTGCTCCCAAGTCTGCGATTTTCAAACGCCGAATTTTGAGGTCGCAGAGCTCGTAAACAGGTCGCCCATAGATCGCTCGGATATCGGCAGGTATTCGATCAATATTCGGGCGGCAATCTTACGATTTCAGACAATTTGGGGCTTTAAAATTCGGAGGGAGGTCGGAAGAGCTGCGAGGCCGTCGCACGGGCTCCCTACGATACCCGATTGACCTCCTCCCGTATACCACCCGAATGGTAAACAAAATCACGCGTGCTTCGAGCGCACTTCGTGCTGGTGCCGGGCCGCGGTCGGGCGGCTTCTACGGGCCCCGTCCGGGCTCCTCCTGCCAACTCAGGAATTTGGCCCCATGGCCACGGAAGATGCCCGCCCTTGCTTCGACCGGAGCCCGCCCGGACGTCACCCAGAGCCCACCCGGCTGTCGCCCGGTTGTCGGACGGGCACCGACAGACCTATTTATCATCGACCGAAACTTGGACGGCGCCCACCCGTATGTCGAGCAGGTATCGCCCGACTACCATTTGTTTACCGGCGGGCCCTGGACGATTTCTTAAGACTAGTGTTCAAAGGTTCCGCCCGAGCCCCGTCCAATATGTGACAGAGTACATTTTTAAGCGAAAAATACGCTCGACTCCCTGGCGGGTTTGAAACTCGGCGACCTCCTAGATCCTGGCGATCCACAAATTCGGCCGGAGTCCGTTTGATTTGTGACGCAGGCATAAGGGATTGAAATTGCGTCCGTATGTCTGTCCTCCATCCGTCCTCCGTCCGTCGTCCATCGTCCGTCCGTCGTCCATCGTCCGTCCGTCGTCCGTCCGTGACCCTTACAACAATTTGAATAACTTTCCAACCCTGCATTTGTTTGTGACCAAACTTGATCGGTAGATGCCCTATATTGGCCTCCATGATATTATGGGGTCAAAGGTCACATAAGTAGGTCAAAGGTCAAATGAGATCAAATGTGAAAGTTTACTAGCAAGAATCGTTTAGGGTTGATAACTTTCAAGTCTGCATCTGTTTGTAGCCAAACTTGATTGGTAGGTGCCCTATATTGCCCTCCATGGTATGCTGGGGTCAAAGGTCACATAAGTAGGTCAAAGGTCAAATGAGGACCAATGTGAAAGTTTACCTGCAAGAGTCTATTAGGGTTGATAACTTTCCAACCCTGCATCTGTTTGTAACCAAACTTGATTGGTAGATGCCCTATTAATGGCCTCCGTGACAAAGGTCACATAAGTAGGTCAACTGTCAAATGAGGTATAATGGTGCATGAATGCGCGCAAGTGCGCGAGACACTTTACGGCTATCGCCTTGTTTATATCTATATTATAATAGGAGGACGGGTTTCGTGTCGGTCGCCAAAATGTGTCGGTCGCCAAGATTTGTCCAGAATGCGCTGTTTTTAAGCCATGTCCGGGCAATAAATCGCGATGCAGCTTCTACCGTTATGTTACGTGCGTGCAAAACCAAACCGATGATGCGTTTTATTAACTAAAGTGATACCTCAAACATAGAACAAATTTGACAGCACCGTACGTAGGTTATGCACTGGTACATTACAAACATGTGCACCAGCTGCTTGTAATGTACTACGGGTACGGTATTATACTGAGAGCGAAAGCGACGCGAAAGTCACGCGATCGCGATTTGATATTCTAATTTTGAAGCAGAACATGACTGATATTCATTGTCGACTTGTGCAAATATAATGTTGTATTTAGATAGTTCTGTGGTGTACTTAACAATAGCTGTTAAATATTCCTTGTTTTCAATCGTCAAATGCAGTATTTGGTCGGTAGCGAAGAGATATATATGCTTCGACTCTATGTACCCATACCTTATGCACAGCGTGGTTTATGACTGCGCTGTATGAGTGACTGACTGATGATCATTGATCGGTGCATTATGCCATTATGTCGAGTGTTGTTTCAACACAATATTCGCACAATTTGAAGAAAAGAAATAAACAGGGAATCCTTTCGTGAAGGGCTCCCACAATATTATGATGTTCACTCGCACCTTGAAATATTTATAAAGGCTACTCGAAGTGCATAAGTATTTGTTGTACTCAAGTATAAAAAAGTGTGCTTTTTGTAAATAATGTGTAAACTAGAAGAGCAAGGAATTAGGGTTATTTTTTCTCGCCAATTTGTAGTTGTACGGGATTCGCACCCGTATTGTGATTAAAGTGGGTTTTAAATTATTTTAAATGATCTACTTGCCAACGATTTAATTAAAACTGTTTAGTGTTTCACCTGTGAACAATGGCGTACCCAGGATTTGTACAAGGGGGGGGGGGTTATTTCGTCAACCAACATTTTCGAGGGGCCGGGTGTCGGTCAAGTATTTCGAGGGGGAAGGGGGTGTTGGTGAAGATTTTTTCGAAAGGGGGTTGTCGGTGAAGGATTTTCGAGGGTGGGGGTGTCGGTGAAGATTTTTTCGAGAGGGGGTGCCGGGGAAGATTCTTTCGAAGGGGGGGTGTCGGTGAAAATTTGTTGAGGGAGGGGGGTTTGAACCCCCCGCCACCTGGGTACGCATATGCCTGTCAATATGAGATCGAATCAACACCGGGCTCTGGGGGAGGGGGCACTTTTTTGAGAATTAGCGTAGTAACAACAACAACAATAACAACAACAATAACAACAACAACAACCACAACTACAACCACTACCACCACCACCACCACCACCACCACCACCACCACCACCACCACCACCACCACCACCACCACTACCACTACACCACCACTATTCCACTACAGGCCTACTCACTGTTTTCATTTGTTCTGAACACTATGTGCTACTAATTTGTCCAATAGGTCCAGTACCCTACTCACACTGCCCCCCCCCCCCCTCTCTCTGTTTTGTTTGTTTGTTTTATTTGATTTAAACACGGTAAAAAGTCCTCGATCAGCCAAATAGGCTGTTTTTCAGTTTTGTTATTGTGTTTTCTTCAAATGATTCGCCCCCCCCCCCCCCCTCGCTACGCCACTGCGTATTAGTGCAAATTATCATGAATGTTTGTATAGCAAATGGCTGCATGGGTGAACGATGGAAGGATATATGGGTGGAAATGAAAGAGTCTATGAGTGGTGATGAGTACAAGTCATTGTACATTGTACTGGGCCCATTTGTGTTGAAAAGGAGGAATATAAATTTAAGAAATTACAAGCCTTATCTTTACTAATTACTGTGTATCTCAGTAACTATTTGATACAAAACACTTCAACATTTCCCAGTAGATTCCAAGCGATATTGGCAATCATTACTATTGACATTATATTCCATTGTTCTTCTAACAAATTGATTAGATAATGGGAGTAAACACCGTGAAAAGATGATAGATAATTGGTTTTTATTCAACATCAAAATACACAAAAACGCGTCAATAGTCCCATGACTAAATTTGAGGCGCTAGCTAGCAAAATATAAATGCCGGTGGGGGCGGTATTTGTTAAAGGGGACCACCAGGCAAAGAACAACACATTATTATATGTTTTGGTACCGTTTTGTGATATCAAATAGATACCCAACATTTTGCAAAGGGTTGTGTAATTCATAAACAAAGCAATTAATTTCCACCACTTACGGAACCACTGCTATTTCCTGGTTCCATACGGGCCAATCATTTGCGAGTGCGCCAATGCTATTCACGCGTACGTTTGTAAACAATAGATTCCCGGGCGATTCGTTCGCTCTGCACACATTGCAATTCACCGCACGCATCGCAGTCTTCGCAATTCAGACCGCATGAACGCATGCTTTAGAATGGTGATGCGTTTCCATTTTTTTTTTTTCTGGAATCATATTGTTGTGAACTTGTTGATGGAATGGAATACTAAAGATTTTACCTTTCTTTAATAAGAATATTATTTTTGGGTGGTGGTACCCTTTAAAAGGTCACAGAAATACAAAGTAAACGGTACGGCTCAGAAACGGTATATTTGAATTGGGGCTGTAAATTAATACACTGAGTTCCTATTGTGGGGATTATTAAAAGGCGGTAGACAACAGCATGTAGTGTCGGATTTTTAATTTATTTAATGCAAATGCAGGTATACTGATAGCAAAAATGCACTTATATTTTGTTTGGAGGAATCAATATTATTAAGACGAATATGATGTATTCATTTTTATTGTATGTTGTATTAATATTCATCAAGCTCAGGTGGCCCTGCGGAGCATTGTTGCTGCTGTTACTGTGGTCTTATATATTTATATTCAAGAATAGCATTTAAACAAGGATCAAATAAATAGGTCAAGGATTGATAACCTTTAACAAGTGAGCAAATGATTGTGTTATAATGAAATGTATGTACAAGTATCATCAGTAGAACGAACAAAAGTTATGATGGGCGATGTTCGTAATGTGGTAATGTCGTTTACTTGAATATTAGATATGCGGCAGCGTCTAGCTAGGTCTGAAACTTTAGGAACGTCACATGTGGTTTCCAATAATTCAACTTTGAATAAGTGATTAACCGCGCACTATACTCACTCTGTCCATATTAAACGGAAAGCAAAACTTGCATGCCAAGATTAAAAGTAAACCCGAGACATATATTAAATAAGATTGAAAGTATGAACACAATCG
>JBAMJV010013781.1:0-24319 GCA_037951105.1 Echinarachnius parma | reverse complement strand
CCTATTTTGCGGCGGTTCGCGTACATTTTCAGCAAATTATACCCCCTTTTAACACAAAACGGGTACAAATTGGCATAACAAAAGGTACCATATTTTTGGCATTTCGAGTACACATTAACACGAAAAGGTAAGCCTTTATACAAAAATTCGCAAATATTTTGATAAAATCTGTACCTTCTTACTTTTTTTACGCGATCATACTAAAACAAAAATATATCCTATTTTTAATTTCCGCGTAAATACAATTTTCGCAAACACATGCTAAAAAGACCTCTTTTTACAAAAAATTCTTCACAATAATACGTACATATCGTCAATTTGTAGTGACACCACTGGGGCTAGGCTTTGTCTCAACTACTCACGGATGGTAAAAAATGGCAGTCCGAATCGTAAAATAATCACGATTGGTTGAATTTGTCTGTACGAAGTAGAAAAAAGCCAAACAACCAACACTTACTTGAAAAGGCGGTGAACGTTCCAATAGAAAAGAGCAATACGGGTATTAACCAGCGGGACGGCATGGCGCTCGATTGCTCGCTCCCTCACCTCGCCGATCCGTCGCTGTTCACCAATACAAGCTGGTGAATGATGGTGAGAGTAAATAAAACCACAGCACTTGTATGGCGCCTTTTATCTGCTTCAAAGATTCAAGAAATAATGACAGATGAAATCATTAATATCGAGTTTTGTACCTCAGATACATCAATCGCGTCATCGGTTAACGGGGTGTGGTTGTCCTCTCCCTTTTTGTGAAGTCATAATTGGAGTGTCGTAATTGGCTAAGAGACGACCGCGCCACCTGTAAACGTAACCGTCTTGCCTCTTAGTGATTCGCTAAACATTATTCCAATATTATTAGTTATTTGCACACACACAAACACAATATAAGGATTGCATTTTAGAAGTAAATACTGAAGAATCGGTCTCTGGTTAGAAATGTTTGGCCATAGGCTTCATACTCATTAAAATGTATGTCTGTGTGCGTATATTTGTGTGTCTGTGTTTGTATGTGTGTGCGTACGTGTGTGTGCGCGCATGTGTTTTCTTTGCGTATGTATACTTAAAACAAAACAAAAGTTTGTAAGTGTGTGTGTGTGTGTGTGTGCGTGTGTGTGTTTATTTGTGTGAGTGCGTGTATGTGTGGGTGTGTCTGTGTGTTTGCCTGTGGGCGTGTGGGTGTATGTGTGTGCGTGTGTGTGTTTCTTTGTGTGAGTGTTGGTATATGTGCGTATGTTTGCGCGTATGTATGTATGTGTGCGTATATGTGTGTTTATGTTTGTGTATGGGCGGCTGATTTTGTGTAATTGTAATATTTTCAGTAAGTTACTGTCAAGCGAATCTAGTGCGCGGGGGAACATAATACGCCCTAAGTCGGTGGAGGTCCAAGAACAGCCGTTTTCCAATCTTTTTTTAAAGATTGGAAAAGCGATCTTACGCCTGACTGTTTGATAGACATTTTCCTTTGGTTAAAAGGAAATTTAAGAAACGTATTCGTAAGCCCTGGATCAATAAATCTATTTTACGTTCCTTAAATAGGAAAAATAATTTATATAAACAGTTTATTAACAAAAAGAATGTAACAAATGAGAGAAAGTATAAGAAACAAAGAAATAAAGTTAATAATATATTAAAGAGTGCAAAGAAAGAATACTTTTGTAATAAATTGAATCAATTTAAGTGTGATGCAAAACAAACTTGGACCGTTCTTAATTCATTATTAAATAAGCCCAAACATTCTCTACCAGAGTATTTTATATGTGATAAAAAACGTATTGATGATGGTCAATGTATAGTTACTGAATTAAATTCATATTTTGTTAATTGTTGTAAGGAAGCCGTTGAAATGCTATCAGCGTCTAGTCCTGGTACCATGTTTAATCAATATCTTAATGATCAATTTCCCGACTGTATGTTCTTCAATCCCATTTCTGTACATGAACTAATACAAGTAACTAAGTCATTGAAAAATTGTAACGCATGTGGATTTGATAATCTGAGTAGTAATTTGTTGAAAAAGTTAATACATTATATTGTCGATCCCTTGGTTTATATTTTTAATATCTCTTTGAAAACAGGTATTGTACCTGATAAATTGAAAATTACTAAAATTACCCATGTATTTAAGAAGAATGACCCACATACATTTAGTAATTATAGACCAATCTCAGTTCTACCCAGTATATCTAAATTACTTGAGAAATGTATTTATAATCGTCTTTATTCTTTTTGCTTAAGCAAAAATATTCTTATTGATTCACAGTATGGCTTTATAAAAAAAACACATTCTACTTCGTATGCTTTAGTTGAGCTACAAGATAAAGTTCGTTCTGCAATTAACAGTAATAAATTCGTTTGGGGATATTTATGGACCTGTCAAAGACTTTTGATATAGTTGATCATACAATATTATTATCAAAATTACAATATTATGGAATTAGAGGAGTGCCCTTACAATGGTTTGATAGTTATCTTAATAATATAATCCAATATGTAATGTATAATACTAACCGTTCCGATGTATCTTGTGTTAATAATGATGTACCCCAAGGGTCAATCCTTGGTCCCTTATTATTTTTGTTATATATAAATGATATTAAGAAAGCTACCGATAAATTTGAATATATTATGTATGCAGATGATACTACTTTGATTTATACACAGCCAAATATTGTTGACTTAGAAAGTAATGTTAATAATGAGTTAGATATGATTTCGATATGGTTTAAATCAAATAGGCTATTGCTAAATCTTGGTAAAACAAACTATGTACATTTCACAATAAGACATGTAATATAGCAAATATACTTAGTGCCCTTACTCTCAAAATTGATAATATTCCTTTGTTTAAAATTGATGTTATAAGTAGTAATATGCATTGGGATACACACATAGATTACTTAATAGGTAAAGTTTATACATGCATTGGCATACTCTATAGATTAAAGGATGTAATTCCTTCATCCTCACTGATATTAATACACTTTGTTTCACTCTGCCCCACTGTTTAGGAAATTGAAAACACTTAATATATTTGATCTGTATTTTTATTCTATTGCTCTGCTAGGATTATATTATTTTCAAAATATACTTCCACAATATATTTCAAGAATGTTCATTTTGAATAATAATGTGCATAATTATAATACTCGTGGGCGTGACTCGTTCCATATTTGGCCAGTAAAGACAAATATTTCTTTGAAATCTGTGAGAAACAACTTTCCTGTTATCTGGAACTCTTTTCCTCCTGAAATTTCTTCATGCAAGTCATTAACACTATTTAAAAGAAACGTGAAGCAGCATCTTATGTCTAAAATACCACTAATTTTATAACCAATATATTTATCTTACTTTGTTAGGTATACATTCTCAAATTCAAATTCATGATTTTGTAATTTTGTAATGATAACTCCAATCGTTATTACTTGCCATGCACGATGTCCTTTTTATATTTTGTCATTTTGTTATGTATGTGTCCTTTTTTGTATTTTGTTTTGTTTGTATAAGTAAATCACTTTAACACTGTTCGGGGAACTACGCCTCCACAAGGCCATTTGGCTTTTTTTTTGGAGTTTCCTATTTTCATTTTGATTTATACTCCTTATCCTAATTTGTGTATATATCCATGTATTGTTTTTATTTGAAATGAAAATAAATAAATGAAATTGAAATTTAAATTGAAATATGAGTATGAGTAAAGACCCTTAATATGAATTCTGAATAGCATCTCTTCTGTTATTAATTCATTATTAAATAAGCCCAAACATTCTCTACCAGAGTATTTTATATGTGATACAAAACGTATTGATGATGGTCAATGTATAGCTACTGAATTAAATTCATATTTTGTTAATTGTTGTAAGGAAGCCGTTGAAACGCTATCAGCGTATAGTCCTGGTACCATGTTTAATCAATATCTTAATGATCATTTTCCCGACTGTATGTTCTTCAATCCCATTTCTGTACATGAACTAATACAAGTAACTAAGTCATTGAAAAATAGTAACGCATGTGGATTTGATAATCTGAGTAGTAATTTGTTGAAAAAGGTAATACATTATATTGTCGATCCCTTGGTTTATATTTTTAACATCTCTTTGAAAACAGGTATTGTACCTGATAAATTGAAAATTGCTAAAATTACCCCTGTATTTAAGAAGAATGTCCAACATACATTTAGTAATTATAGACCAATCTCAGTTCTACCCAGTATATCTAAATTACTTGAAAACATTTATTTATAACCGACTTTATTCTTTTTGCTTAAAATATATTCTCATTGATTCACAGTATGGCTTTAGAAAATAACCATTCTACTTCCTATGCTTTAGTTAAGTAACAAGATAAAGTTCTTTCTGCAATTAACAGTAAAATAAAATTGCAATAGGGATATTTATGGACCTGTCAAAGGCTTTTGATATAGTTGATCATAAAATATTATTATCAAAATTACAATATTATGGAATTAGATGAGTGCCCTTACAATGGTTTAATAGTTATCTTAATAATAGAGTCCAATATGTAATGTATAATAATAATCGTTCCGATGTATCTTGTGTTACTAATGGTGTACCCCAAGGGTCAATCCTTGGTCCCTTATTATTTTTGTTAGATATTAATGATATTAAGAATGCTACCGATAAATTTGAATATATTATGTATGCAGATGATACTACTTTGATTTATACACAGCCAGATATTGTTGACTTAGAAAGTAATGTTAATAATGAGTGAGATAGGATTTCGATATGGTTTAAATCAAATAGGCTATTGCTAAATCTTGGTAAAACAAACTATGTACATTTCACAATAAGACATGTAATAATTATAGCAAATATACTTAGTGCCCTTACTCTCAAAATTGAACATATTCCTTTGTTTAAAATTGATACTGTTAATTTTCTTGGTGTACTTATAAGTAGTAATATGCATTGGGATATACACATAGATTATTTAATAGCTAAAGTTTCTAAATGTATTGGCATACTCTATAGATTAAAGGATGTAATTCCTTCATCCTCACTGATATTAATATTTTTTTCACTCTGCCCCACTGTTATTATTTTTAAAATATACTTCCACAAAATATTTCAAGAAGGTTCATTTTGAATAATAATGTGCATAATTATAATACTCGTGGGCGTGACTCATTCCATTTTTGGCCAGTAAAGACAAATATTTTTTTGAAATCAGTAAGAAACAACTTTCCTGTTATCTCGAACTCTATTCCCCCTGAAATTGCTTCATGCAAGTCATTAACATTATTAAAAGAAACTTTAAGCATAATCTTATATCTAAATACCACTGATTTTATAACCAATATATACATGATATATATTATACTTTGTTAGGTATACATTCTCAAATTCAAATTCATGATTTTGTAATTTCGTAATGATAACTCCAATCGTTATTACTTGCCATGCTCGATGTCCCTGTCATATGTTGTCATTTTGTCATATATGTGTCTTTTTAAATTTATTTTGTTTGTTTTGTTTGTATACGTAAATCAATTTAACACTGTTCGGGGAACTACGCCTCCACAAGGCCATTTGGCTTTCCTTGTATTTTCCTATTTTAATTTTGCTTAATACTCCTTATCCTAATTTGTGTATATATCCATGTATTGTTTTTTATTTGAAATGAAAATAAATAAATGACATTGAAATTTAAATATGAGTATTGACCCTCAATATGAATTCTGAATAGCACCTCTTCTTCATGTTTATGAAAGTGACCCCAATTTAGCATTATTTATAGCGGTCCTTATGAGTAGTGACCCTCAATGTGAATTGTGATTAGCGACCCTCATCTCACCTTTTGAATATCGGTCTCTATGAATTTAACAGTCCTTATGCCTTTATGAATGGCGATCCCTTTTGGATGTATGAATAGCGGTCATTCAGTATAGGGAAATAACATCCTATGAATAGCGAGGTTTCCACGTTGTCGCATGCTTGTAATTTTCGTGTAGTATTATGAAGTATCGTGATTGACTAAGAAATCACAGCGCCCACATTATACATAACCGCCTTGCCTTATTATACATGTCATAGACATTGGTTGAATACATTCAAATATTTCGAATTATTTGCACACAAATGTATTATTTACAAAAACAGGGATGCTCAACAATCGCTACCTGGATAGAAGTTTGAGCCATATAGGCTACATACCCATTGATCGAACGAAGAGAACAAAGTGGGCTGCCAACGTATTATGGAATATCGTACTTTGCTAAGAGACAACCGCACTCACCTTTATACGTCTTGCTCCATAGTGATTGGTTTAACATTAGCACACACATACAAACACAATTTCAGGATTGTATATAAGTCATGAATGAAGAAGAATCGGTACCTGGTTAGAGGTGTTGGGCATAGGTAACATACCGTACTCATTAAAGGGACAGTCCCTCTTTTACAAAACGTCTCAACAGTTTCCAGTTGACGGATGGGGATGAATGTAACACACACAAAACAATTCAGATCGAACAGCCCTGTAATTTGGATTCTACGAATGAAAAACGAATGCGTCCCTCCATCAAACTATATATCGGTCAATAAAAGAGTTTAGCTGATTTAGCATAATATTACAACAATATTGTACTTATTCTTATTAAGCTATTGTGAAGCCGACATTTGTAAAGGTATGTCACGGGAAAGAAAAAAAAAAATAAAAAAAATAAATAATATGTAATTACATGTAGTCAGTTTAAGCGAGGTTTGGTTATTTTGTTTAGTGTGCGGTCATGCTATTGTTATTTGTGCGCGGGTCACGTAGCTAGCGCGGGTCAAGTAGGGGTCACGCATAGCGTTGTGGTACTTCGTGGAATCCGTGTACGAACTTCCTCACTGGGTTAATACACGTATAATGCGCAATTAACCGTTGGACGATGGTTTATTAGTTTTAGGTCTATAACTCAACGAAAAAGAGATTTCAAGCCCTTATTTTTTCAGGCATGCTATTAAATGACATGTTCTTTCATAGAAGACAATAACATCACAACTTTTGAAATTTGGCTTGCAAAAGAGGGGCTATCCCTTTAATAGAACAACGTGGACAAAAAGGGGGGGGGGGCTGTAAGCAACTTTAGTAAGGTGACCAGATATATAGATGTCATCCTTGCCATTTAAGTGTCTTAATTTGAGTATCGTAAAAGGGACGACCGTGCCCACCTTAAAACGTATCCGTCTTGCTTTATACTTATTGGATACACATTATTCAAATACTGTGAATTATTAGAACACAAAAGAAAAAAAAAGCCATCATGAATGATTAAAAATCAGTACCTGGATTTGAGGTGTCGAATAACGAGAACGGGCTGCATTTACTATTCTTACGGTGGCTTGGGTTTTGCATAATTGGTACAATCAACTGATTGCGTATACATTTTACTCGTGATAAACTGTGGTAAACTGTCTCATGGCGTGCGACTGGTCTCAAAAAGATCGAGCATTCACATTTCTCGATAATCTTTCTGTGGCTTACATAGACGCAAATCTGCGTGTTTCTCGTCTCGGACTAATAAGACTGTCGGTACTGCAGCGCTTTTTTATCGCCCCTGCTTGGCTGCTTCTTACGTCTAAATGTTCACAGCCATCCAGCTATTTTTAAGGTTTGAAAAGGCTAATGCAGCAGGCGTCGATTTTAAGCCTGGACCAACCCTCCTCAGGGGATCACCTTTCTTCACCTGAGCCAAATATTTAAAGGTCAGTATGTCACCACCACTTCACTTGCTTTACAAACAACATAGGTGAAGTATGACTTTATCAGCAAACGTGTTAGTCCAGGCTTCACCCTTTGAATTATTTCCATAGGTGAGGCTTCACTTTTTCAGTTTTCGCCAGGTCTTAAGCTTCGCCACTGTGCACATGTTCAATGCATTTTCGGCTAATCTAATTTCAAAGTCATCGCTGTCATTTAACAAAATTTACACACATTATTCGTCAAAGCTTTACTTTAAATCAACTTTGTAGGTCAGGCTCCACCCCGTCCTCCTTTTGTAATAATATAATTGAGCTGTAATCGTACACAACCTGCATGTATGGTGACAGTATCGATTATTCCGGACGATTTACCATGTGACATATGGATGTAACTAACCGTGAACATCATTATGTATTGCGCCTGAGAATAGTGTACTAGAGTCATGGCGCATAATAAGTGCTCTATATTATTATTATTATTATTCTCATTTCACTTTTTGTTTATAATGTCAACGCGCCTTATATCGACAGTTATTGGACGTTTCATTACTTTTTAAGGACCTCATGTCATTCATTTAAGGCTTCCAACGAATAGTCACGTATCACGTATCACGTATCACGTTCACGATTTGCGCTATTTCGTAAAACAGGTAACTCTAATTTACGAAGTGTAGGGACTACCATTCGTTGTTTTCCACGCCGGTAAAACACGAATAGTCGCGTTTACCAAAACGTGACGTGAGCTAGTGTTTAATCGAGATATTTAAAATTGCAAGCGCTTGTTACTAAGACTAGACATACATGCACAAAAGGGTTAACAATGTCAACGAAAATGCCAAAGCCCCTTATCAAATCGTGCGCTATATAAGTAGCCACCATTATTATTATTATTATTATTATTATGTTTAGGATATTTCTGTGCATAATTCAGAGTAATCTGAGACGATAATATGCAGTTCTGTAATTTAGTAAATGTACAACCATACCATTTGCATTATTTTTCTTGTTATTAGAATAATTTTAAACACGTGCCACGAGTTTCGTGCATCAATTTTGACAAATGTTGACTTGCAGTTGAACGCTGCTATACGCTGCGGACCATTCACTCCGCATTACGCCAGAAATGGCCGCGATCTTAGTAAGTGATCGGTGAGTTAATACAACTCTGATTGAACTTAATCATTTATAAGTATGGTGATTGAATCGAGTTAATCCATAGACGTACACAGGGGGGGGGGGGGGGGGGGGGGGGTTAGTTGGTTCAACCCCCCCCCCCCCCCCCCACCCCCCCTTGACCAAAAATTAATGTTTTGGGGGGTTTGACCACTCCCCTCCCCTTATCGGTGAGTTAATAAAACACTGATTGAACTAAATAATTTATAATTATGGTGATTGAATGGAGTCAATCAATAGACGTACCCAGGGGTGGGGGGGGGGGGGGGGGGGGGGGTGGTTGTTGGTTCAACCCCCCCCCCCTCCCTTTGACCAAAAAAATAATGTTTTGGGGGGTTTGACCACCCCACCCCCTCCTTTACAACTTGTAGCGATCTCGACCATCAGAAATTGCGAAGAATCCTGTGCTCGGCCTCGAAAATGTTGACAATTATCGGTCTCGGCTTCGAAAATTTTCAACGGACACCCCCCCCCCCCCGCTTACAGAAATTTGGCTGACGAAATAACCCCCCCCCCCTTGAACAAATCATGGGTACGCCACTGAGTCAATCTATCAATCAATCATTTAATCTAACAATCAATCAATCAATCAACCATGTATCAATCAATCAATCAATCAATCAATCAAACCAATCAATCAATAAATTAAATTATTTGACATCCGAACTAGCTACTTGTAGTAAATAGGTAGGTAGTAGGACTGGTTCTCGGTTGAATTTAAACCGAGAATTAGTCTCTTTTCAACGACAATTTACATTTTGGTTTTTTTACGCAAGCGCCAATTTACGTGAGCTTTCGTGGATTGCATATAGAATATCAACAAACTGTTGGGTCACGTAACCCAACACTTCGTAGACTTGGGTGACCTGTTTTACAAAAAGGCGCAAAATGTGAACGTGAACGTGATACGTGATACGTGACAAGCCATCATTTACAGTGGAGTATAACCAAGCGCAGAAACATATCATTGATTCTTAAAGGGGAAGATCAGTTTTGGATTAGACGGTGCTTCAATAAATACTTTTTAAAGAGGAATTACAAACTTAAGTGTAACATTTGCAAAACAAAAACACAATTGCAATGACAAAATTATCTTTGTTTGATCAAATTCGGTTCAGGAATGGCTTTAATACCGACAAATAGTTATGAACTAAAAAAAAGGTTGATAGTTTCGTATTGCGCACATGAAAAGCATCTACACTTGTATTATTACCATGATTAACCCGTTCCGTACGAGTTTGTGAAATCCCAATAGACTTTGCACCCAACCCACCCGGTTCTCGAGACAAGGGGTTAATCAAACTTCATCAATTACATTTCTAATAACTTTCCATTATACAACTAGCAATTGATGAGGGTGTGGCACGCGAACTATGAAGGGCACACTCCAATCCTTCTTTGTTTTAGATGTTATTATTTGTAACTCTCATGTTTTTAATGTTGTTCTTTGGTCCAATTATTGGAAGATGCGGTCCTAGTGTCCGCGCATATCTACGCCATTGTTCTGTAAAAAGTTGCTTCGTTTAAAAGGATCTATCAGCTTTGTTGATATGCGCAAAAAATGACAATTGGTTCGTTACATTTTTATTTTTGTCATATGATATTTCCAATGAGTGATCTGTGAACATTCCACTGTCAATGAATGTCATATGACCAAGAAATGAGCAAAATGCAATGTGCTATTCGCTTACTCATTGCACTGACTTAGTACGCAGTTATAATTATCTGGTATATAATTATGGTTCGGAAAAGTGTTCAGGATCTTAAAAATCTTAAAAATGTTACTACCTTTGTCATGTTTGTTGTAAATGAAAACAAAAAAAATCTTGAATCTTGAAACCCATCAGCGTTCTTCTCCCCTCTCCCCACCTCTCACTTTTCTCTTTCCCTCTTTTTTCGTCTCTATCTCACATAATTGCACGTTATTATTCTATTCTATTATTGCTAGGGGCCATCCTTACAGAAATTTAATTTTCAATTAGTATACGAATTAGTACATGGATCTAGTGCGGGGAGTGAGATTAAAGGAATAAAAAGCCCTAACATGCAAACACATGATTAGACTGTTGACATGTGTCAAATATAATATATCTCACTGTCTCGTAGTTAAATCACAGGATATATACATTACAATGTATTGTTGCGCTTTATTAACCCTCAAAACGTAAACAGTAATTGTCCCGTCAAACAGTTAGTCATGATTAGTGTCGAAGCCCAAGCCACAGGTTTTTGTGTACAGTCGAGTTAGAGAATGGATGTTCGCCCCCATCACCGCGTTGGCCCTGATCTGAGCTTCGAAAAGCGAGCATCGACATATTTTTTAGGGAGTGTAGTTTTAGATTCGTGTGGCTTCAGAAGTCATATAAAGTGTAAAATCTCTCAATACTTACACGTTCTTCTTTATCAAAAGCTTGCTCCTGCTTTTCATTACCTGAAAATTTTAGCTCCAAAAACGGAAATTATGAGAAAATGTGATTGCCAATGGTTTGCTGTATAAAACCTGCATAGACATACCACACATGCGCCCATGAAACAGCTTCATATGTGGCCTGAAGATCAACATAGACAAGACAGACACATAGATAATCAGCAAAGAGACCAAACAATGAACGGAAAATAACTATCGAAATTAAACAAAAAGTTCACATACTTTATAGGCGGCATAATACCCAAAATGGATCTACCTCTGAAGATGTTAAAGCCCCGTCTTTTTACCATTTATATAATGACTTATCCTTCTCTTTCTTAAAGTGATCCCTGTAAAGTGTCAGATATTGCACAAAATGACATTTGAGACTTCAATCCTATATCAATATCATTGTAAAATAAAATTGAAAGATTTGTGAAAGTTTGAAAGAAAACGACCACTAGTGAAAAAACGAATATTGAGTTGATATTTTATCACAGAATACTGATGGCCTGCCGTAGATTTTTCGCAGTAATAATCGTCCGTTTGACGATATCCGCACCCGTGTATACAGACGGTATATAATTTTCGCGCGCTCGGCTCAACAGTCGGGTACATCGACTCGTTGCGCTGCCCTGTCTATCGGGAAGGTTTCGGCCACTCCGCCGGCCCGGGTCCGTGATCGCGTGGCGCGCCGGCCGGTCGTGTTCAGCTACGGCAATTGTGCTTTCTACCAAAACCGTTGGGCAACGGTTTTGAGATGATGATTTTCAATGATAATTATCTTCATACTAAAGGGACATTTGAAAAAATGTAACCCTATTCTATTCTTATCTTACCATAAGCTAAACAACACGGCAGAAGAGAAACGAGGAAGCTCCAAGTAATTTTCGTGGAGTTAGACACTTAACTTGGATCACTTTAACATACAAAACAAACAAAATATATGAACTATCAAATTCAATTAATATTTCAATAAAGGCTGATATCAGCAAAAGGAAAACGTATGAAACAAGTAAGAGAGTGTTTAACAAGTATTGTCTTTAGCAACATAACAGTAAAAGCAAATCATTATAGAACCAGTACGGACGACAGGATATCGAATATTAATCAGAGGGAAGATTATCTTGTTATCTTTTGCTTGTCTTTCTCATAATTATTTTAATTTGTAATTTGTATTCAGTTCGGACATACAGTATTAAGAGACCTAATATCCGTATACTGATATTATATTGTGATTCGAGAGTCCTCGTCTCGCATCTCCCCGGGCGTATGGGCTCATTTAAGCCAGGGTACGTGGCATTTTGCCCGCATATCATCCTTCCTAATTCTACCTACAATCAGAAAACAAATACATAACAATAACATAGTATTTGATTATTGAATTGGATTGAAATTGTTTTATTTGTCCAAGTTTGGCAGTATAAAATATTTATATATTCCAAATGCATTAGAAATAACAATTACCAAATTCATTAAAACGAAACCTAAATATAGGGCTAATAATTAAAATGACATGCACCTTTTTATATATTAAGTACAAATCAGTGTATGATTAAATTATATTTAACTGCATTGAAATATATATCTAATTGTCATTGACATTTATACGCCACGACTTTGACATATTTTCGACGCGGATTCGATGTCACATCACCAGAAAACAAAATATTACTCGTTAAAGCTTCACTTTTCATCAACTTTATAGGTCAGGCTTCATCCAATTATAACAAAAGAACGTGAGGACTTCACTACAATATATTGACCTCGGGCTTCGGCGTTGAATCGACGTCGATATTTTTCGACCTCTGAGGAGGGTGAGTCCAGGCTTCACATTGACGCCTGCATAAGCGCCGCGACCTCGACTCGCGATCGGTTGGCGAAGGTGGCGACAGACACGCCATCCCGTCCTCCTTTTGCAATACGATAATGGGGCTGTAATCGTACACAATCCTGCATGTATGGCAGTAGTGATGTATGGTGACAGTATCGATTATTCCGGACGATTTACCATGTGACATAATTTATGGATGTAACTCACCGTGAATGTCTTCTCATTTCACTTTTTGTTTAGAATGTCAACGCGCCTTATATCGACAGTTATTGGACGTTTCATTACTTTTTAAGGACCACATGCCACTCATTTACAGTGGAGTATTACCAAGCACAGAAACATATCATTGATTCTTTAAGGGGTAGATCGGTTTTTGGATTGGAGG
Organism: Echinarachnius parma; assembly: GCA_037951105.1. Taxonomy (NCBI): domain Eukaryota; kingdom Metazoa; phylum Echinodermata; class Echinoidea; order Clypeasteroida; family Echinarachniidae; genus Echinarachnius; species Echinarachnius parma. Next base: position 10,814 of record JBAMJV010013781.1, on the reverse strand, counting down.
GCAGGCGCGCCGGAAGCAGTTTTGGATTTTGGGGGGGGGGGGGGGGGGCAAAACCCTAAGGGGGCTCACGATTTATGTGTTTAGGGGCTCATGCCCAACCGCACTCACAGGGTTGCCAACTTTGAGCTAAAGGTGAGAGTGAGACATTGCTAGGATAAAGCGACTAAGCCCGAGGGAGCGAAGTGACTGAGGGGTGTCCCCCTCCCACGGTATGGAGCTTCCCCGGGGGAGCTATTGCATTTTGGGACTTGAAATTGTGCAATCTGGTGAATAAAAACATGATCCAACAACATAGCGTACAGCCAAAAATGAGTCTCGAGGGAGCGAAGTGACCGAGGGCTGGGGCAGAGCCAGAGGGGGGGGGGGGGGGGGGGGGGCTTTGGGGGTACCCCCCTCACACGGGAAATATTTTGCAGTATAAACTTGAAATGGTGCGATCTGGTGCATGTTTGGAGACAATAGAAGAACCGTGAAGAACAATAGAAAAAAGGCGTATGTCCTAGCCAATGGACTAGTCTTCATGTGTAAACCCATGGACAATTTATATACATTATTATCGTGATGGATTTTCAAATTACATTATTTTTCTGGAAACTACTTTTTCTGAACTTGTTGTTGAAATGGAATTATTAACGTTTGCGGGTGAATACTTATCTTTAAACTTGAAGTTATGTGTATAAAGTTTTGTTATCATGATGTCTGCTTTATCTGTCAAATTACTAATTTGTGTCTTTTTATTTTATTTCTTAAGTCTAATTTAGTAAGATAGCAGCAGTAAGTTTGTTTGATTGTGTGTTGCTAACGTGTGAATGTGAAACAGTGCCTAGAATTACCAAATTCCAGGTAGATTCTATAAAGCGATTACATTGAAATTATAATGATGTGAATAATGATTCTCGTTTGAACACATGAATTATAGGAGCATTGCAACAAATATTGACTCAACTAATTTTCTTGTTGATGTTTTAGATAGTAAATTTAGTACATAAGGGGTCACTGAGACATGGTTAAGACCAAGCGATTTCTGTGCACTATAGATGGATACAATTGTATAAGTAATTGTCGTGAAGGAAAGCGAGGAGGGGGAGTTGGAACTTGTATTCATAATGTATTTGACTTAGTACAACGATTGGATTTTGAAGTTAATGATGATTTTATATGTAGAAAGTATTTTGTAGTCATTCAGAACACTCTTAAAATACTATTATTGGTGCAAAACACAGGCCATCCGGATGTTCTGTTCAGTCTGTCATTAATCATTGCAACTAATTCTAAAAGACTGTAAATAATGAAAATAAAGATCTATTTTCAATGAGGGATTTTAATATAGATTGGTTAAAAGCTTGTACATATTTGAACATTTCAAGATATATTTCATTCAGTTGTATGTATCCTTTAAATAATTTGCCTACTGGCATTACAGAAAATAGCATGCTCTTTACGTGATCATTAACGTATTCCGTGTATTTGTATTATGCATGGCAATGAGCAGATCGAGTAACAATTCGGAATGCACTTTTGAATAGCGCGACTATACTGAAACAACCATTATACAGTTTAAGAATAAAATGGTACATAGTTATTACATGGATAATAGACGTAGACCCCAATCATAGCTATAATTGCTTCTCTTACACATTTTTGAAATGTTATGATTTTTTTCTTGTCAAATCCCTCCAAAAAAAAAAGGTACGCAAAAATAAAAAGGTTACCTAAGGTGCACAATAAAAGATGGTTGTTAGTATAAAATGTTTGTAAGAATCGGTTATAGTATACACATGATGTTTATACAAAATATATAAATTTATTTGATAAGGAATATACAAAATACTAAACAAATATATTGAAAAAAACATTTGATAGTGCCAATGGTTACATGTAACGTACTTGTAATATAGTAAAGGATATAATTGGGTGCTCAAAAGAAAGGTAAAATAGTATTAAAGAAATATTATAATGAGGGAAATATTGTTCAAGATAAAAATGGGACGTCACAAATATTCAATGATTACTTTGTCAGTATTGGTTTTAAATTACAGGCTAATATGCAATGTTTAAATGTCCTTTATAATGACCTTTCTAAAGGATAATGTCAAATCTGCAACTTGTACTCAATTCACACCAAATAAATTATTGAAATTTTGAGTTTTAAAGTCAATCTAGTTTTGGTATTGACAATGTAGACATCGACATTAAAAAGTGTATTATTCATATTATTTGTGAGCCACTTCGTACAATATATAATTTATCTTTAGAAAGGTTTCAAAGGTTTTCACAGGTGGAATAGATAATAATGTTTGTAATTATAGACCCATATTAGCTGTTCATGTCCTTTCAAAGATGTTTAAAAAATCATTATACGATAGACTTTTTTAAAGAGTGTAATACTATATCCGATCATCAGTATGGCTTTAGGCCCGGGCATTCTACTTCATCAGCTCTATCTGCGTTTGTTATAAATTGAGTAATTGTTTTGATACATAAGAGTTTATGTTAGGATTATTTCCTTTTGATCACACTTATTAGATATACTTAACATTATTTTTTTTATGGAATAAGGGGTGTTTTGTTGGATTTGTGTCAAAGTTTTTTATTTGAGCGTAAACATTATGTTTTGGTTTGGAAATGTGTATCTCAACTGAAGACTGTTAGTTGTGGAGTGGCCCAATGTTCGTTTTTAGGCCCTTTGTTATTCTTAATTTACATTAATGATATCTATGATGTTTCTAGTGATCTTTATTTTATTCAGTTCGCAGATGACACCAGTGTGTTCGTGACAGGTACATAGATACAGGGTGGCCCCCAAAACGGAACGGGTTACTCGCCATGATAAAGACACATGGTGATTAGGTTCACGGGATAGGGCCTTTTTTACAAAGAAAAATTATACCAAGAACAGTAATGTTGATAGAGAAGTTTTTGATTTAGAATGTCTTGAGACCATGTCAGGTTTTTACCAAGTCAGTGCCTGATAAATCGTACTTACTGCCCGTCATAGCATCGAACAACAAACAATACGTGCGCCATATTGTGAGTGTGCATTCAGCTGTGTGCCGAGAGAATGGGCATAGTTGTTCGATGCTATGACGGGCAGGAGTTACGATTTATCAGGCACTTACATGAAAACAATTGACAAAAATGGGAACCTGACACGGTTTCACTTAAGACGTCCTAAAAACAAAACTACATCGATCAAAATTACTGTTCTTGGTATCATTTTTCTTTGGAAAGGATGCCCTATCCCGTGAACCTAGTCATTATGTGTATTGGTTATGGCAAGTACCACGTTTCGTTTGGGGGGGGGGGGGGCACCCGGTATACTACATTTGATTTGGGATTAGAAAATCTTATATAATAGTTTGCTAATAAATTAGTTTTAAATACTGTTAAGAAAAACAAATACACGATCACAAAGAGACATATAGAAAGAGATTGTGAATTGAAATTGGGAAATTAAATTATTAAATGTGTTTCATCTCCAAAATGTTATATTGATTGGTTGATTGATTGATTGATTGATTGATTGATTTAATGATTGATTAATATATTGCTTTACTAAGATGATATGATTGAATGATTATTCGAAACGTAGACGGATTGTTTACTGATTTTTATGTTGTTTAGTTAGATGGTTGAATATTCTAGAATAACCGTCATAAAACTGACAAAATTATTAGTTTTAGCATTCGTGATTTTATTACACTATATATTGACTTGACATTGTAGGTGACATTGGGAGTTAAGAAAGTACAAGCGATAGTCAAAATGACCGTTTCCAAAGTAATATACTCCAAATCTGACATGTACTAGAAGAAAGATCGAGATGACATAACTGGAGCCTTGTGGGTCATATATTGGCTCTATGAGGATTGTACAATCCAGTAGGGAATGGGTTAAAATATTTCCCCTCCTATCCGTTCCATCACATTTCTGTTGATTATACATGACTGGGATATGTTAATCCTCGCATTTAGATGCAACATTTATTGAACACGAATACTCATGACATTTTCAGTATGGTATAAATAGCAATAAATAATATCTAGACGTTTGTGTTAAACCCATTGCCTACGGGAACCTACTAGGTCCAGTGTCAATTACAAGGATTCGCAAATTGTTGTAGGGAACAGTTTTAGAGCTGCTTTGGGGAAATTGCAGCGAATTTCCTTCTGACAGTAAAAACATCGGATTAATAATTTAAAAGGAATTATACGTTCGTAGACATTATGTTATAAATAACAGCAAATGTCTGTTTGTTTTGCACATTAATATATAATATTGCAGTTACCCTAAACACGGATACATCGCAAACATATTATATACATTCTTATTTCGGAATGTTTAAAATTACATAGCTGTATTATTTTGTATGCAGGAAAAATGATACTCATACGGATTATGAAAAATATAATACATTAATCGCAGCAATGGTGTCTGAAAAATTGTATCCTTACATAGGCCTATAACAAAAATGATCTATTAACATTCAACCACAATTATTTGGATCTTTCCGATTATTCTTCTACATTGTTGTTTCACATGTCATCCTAATTAGGGAGATATTTGATATTAACATTGAGAAGGTTCCGAGACGATTTGCGATGCTATTCCAAAAATATTCGCATTCGGATACCTCGATATTTCATAATAACCGGATTATGATACTTCACGCGAAAAATGTGACTATGAAACTTCATTCGGAAGTCTAACGATGATATTATTAGAAGATATATTGAAGTCTCAAATAGTATGACTTTTGGACTATAATCTTATGAAGTTATTGGAACACTTTGAGCACATGGAAACGAAACCATTTTGAAAGTATTCAAAAGTATTTGCTATGGCCTTATTATTCTACCACGAGCGCTCCTCATGCGAACGAACGTATAGCTCATTGTATACAGCTGCGGTCATGTGGAGACGGGCGAACGGGTTGTCAATGTAGGCCCAATATCAGTGAAATGTATTTAAGTTTATAACTAATATTTCTGCATTTAACGATTCTTACGTTCGGTTATTTTGTCATAGCTTTGACAAGTTTGAACTGTGCGCCTTGAGTGTTCGAATTGACAGATGGACACGCGGTATAAATGTATAATTATTATTATTATTATTGATATTGATCAATTAGTTTGGCCAATCAAAATGCCTTCGGTCACGTTCGCAAAATTGTTATTTGGATTTAACACACAAATATGTAAGGTGTGCCCCCAATTACTCTGACCACGCTTCACACTACACTACTGATGGCGCGACAACGTTAATATTTTTTTACAATACAATATACAAACACTTATACAAACTCAGCGTAACATCTTAAACTTGGACATATTATTTCTGAAACACATTTTGCAATATTGATTAATTATGCGAAAATATGTAGTTGAAACTACGCATACAGACTTACCAAATACAATGCTGCATTTTACCACTTCTATCTGCTTCAATGTGAATGTTATCAAGCATTGTAACTAATTGGCAGGAATTCATGGTCGAAAACATTATGGTCTATTACTGGAGCTTACGGAGACATAGCGCCGTGCACATGGTAAAATTTACACATTTGCTTTAACGACACCAAATAAAGGTTTTTGAAACATTTAAACATATGACATAATTTATGGTAATATCATGACAGTAAAATAAAGGTCTGAAATTTCGGTCAAAGTAAAATCCTTAGATCATAGGCTAATTATCACGATAAACTTACATGTACGATTAATGGTTGCGAATATATACATGCCAATTTGTACGATACGGTATCTTGTACGTTCATACTATTTATATATTTAAAGAGCTTAGTTATAAAAGGCGCTAAATCCACTTTCCATAAAAATTGAGTTACCGATATCAGTACATTGATAAGCTACGTAACTATCCAGAATCCAAATTTGAGGACAAATTACACAATCAAATTCAAAATGTGGGACGATTCATATTTATATTCCCATAGGCATGTGTATACAGTTTGACAAAGAAACCTGCTTTAATCCAAAGTTGAAAACGTGGATTTTGCGCTATGGAATTAAGCTCTATTTTGTCATTTCTAGAGAAATGTTGAACTACTAGATATTTTTTTTCAAACAAAACGGTCTTGAGAACCTATGTTACTTAACATACTACATATACATTCAATTCAGACTTTGTGCATGACCTAAATATAATGCATGTAAGTGAATACTGCACCAACACACAGAACAAAACAGTTATACATGCACTTTGCTGTTGTTAAAGGGATCTAGTAACCATGGTAACTTTGTCCAAATCCTCAACACGTACTTAGAATTCTAGCGGGTTTCTACATTGTTGTAGTCGTATTAACAATAGGAAAATTGGACAGGTTTTGGTTTCTGAACGCCCCTTTTGTTAGAAAGATATTTACGATTGAAGTGTTCAGATCTTTAAATATCCACTGGATATGCATAACCATGTACAAAGTAAGTGCAATGAGTTAATGAATATCTCTTTGCATTTTTCGCTCATCACTCGGCCATATAACATCCATGTAACGTTATGTATGTACACATTACTCAGTGGACATAATTATCAGATCACAACGATTCCATTATATCATTCATTCATCACTTTTTGCCCTTGTAAACAAAGTAGATCCCTTTAAATAGTTGAGAAACGTCCTACTTTTTGTTATAATGGTTCACAATGGTGTATATGTACGGGTTGAGGGTCGAGTTGATAGGTAGGATAAACACGACGAGCCAGGCATAGATATCCGGGGTCACAGAGATGACGTCAGCCTGAACCAGTATCCCGATGACGATGGTCGGCATCCAGCAGCAGAAGTCGGTAGCGACAATCAGGAACATCTTGAGCGCCATGCGGACCTCATCAGTCAACTGCACCTTGCGGCCCGCCGCCCCGCGCACGAAGCGCACCTTGATGAAGATGGCAAGGTAGCAGACGAAGATCGCAATGAAGCTGAAGAGGTTGATCCCCAGGAACAGGACGACGGAGAAGAGCCAGGTTGATATTGACGACTTGGCCTGTACGGCGATGGATGTTACGAGGTTGTACTTGGCCAGGGCGAGGGCGTCCACCTCTTCCACGAATTCGGTGGACTTGCGGATGAACGGGAACCCGACGCATACGTCGCTGAGGCTAAACGCATCGGGAATGAACTGGTTGAGAAGAATTGCAGTGCCAGTTAGGACTAAGGCGAGCAGCCAGGAGAAAGCTATGGCAAGTCGGATGGTACGAACACTTAGACGCTTGTCGCTTAAAGGACACATGATGCAGATGAAGCGATCGATGCTGATCAATGTCAGAAGAAACACTGATGCCTCGCTGCTGAGCAGGGAAATGAAGCCAAGGATCTGACAGGGGGTGCTTGAGCGCCACTCGGCCGCACGCCCCTCCCAGAAGTATGAATCTCCGATGTAGATGTCCATGATTGCGAGGATCACCATGTAGGCACCCATCAGCAAGTCGGATGCCGCCAAGTTGGTGATCAACATGGATTGGATCTTGGCAACATCACGGGTAGGCTTACTCCTCAGCCTCATGATGATGACAAACATGTTACCTAGCAACGCACTGATGCCGAGAATCCAAATGAATGACTTGGTGACTTTGTTTTGGAGGAAGGTTCGCCGACAGGTGAAAAGGGGATGAGGGACCGTAGAAACGATGCAGTTTATATCATCTGGAAGCAGGCAACATGCACGAGGGTCATTGGCATATCTGAAAAGAAACCCAAATTAATATGGAGTGCACTTCCCTCGACAACTACAGATGGCAACATTCAGCAGGGGAGTAAACGTAAATACAGAGCGAATTTATTTTATTATCATATGAAGACTATTTATGTATTTATTTATTTTGTTTGGTTTCCGAAGCACAAGTAAACAAAAAGTAAATGGCACATTCAGCGCCATCTATGTAGACATTGATGATCTACCATGGGGTCCCTTTTCGACAATATACTAACACTTATTAACAATCAGTGATAATAAGTAACAATAATTAACAATATAATTAACAATTAATTTCAACAAACAATTAACGGTGATAAACAATAATTAACAACATATAACTAACAATGAATTTCAACAAATTATTATGATTACAACCTACAGCTAACAGTGCAGATTGCAGACTACAATATATATACATGTACTACTTAATCAATTTCATCGAAGAGGACTAAATCAAATTTGGTATAAAATAATGCACTTTCTTATTAAATACACAAATACTTGGCAAGGATTTCATTACAGAGGGAATAACATTATATTCATGTGCGCCCTTATAAAGAAAAGTGCGTTTCGGAAATTCTGTATGTTATTATTCTATTAAAAACAACACTGTGATCACATAACTAATGCATTTTACGATAAGCCAAATAGGTAATGCCTCTTGGTTGTTGAAAATCTTTAATTACATTTAAATGCAGTAGAGAGAATGCCACATGAAACAACGTTGATACTCACAATATCTCCAAGCTGTTTAGACCATTAAAGATGTCCGGATAGAGAATCATGGGTTCTTGAGCTACCGACATAAGTAGTCTATACATTGAAATGAAAGAGAAATATATATTAGTGATATTCTTCCGAGTGTCTAGTAGAGAAAAAATGAGGCAGTACTCGTATTTAATTGTAAAACACACAGTTTGTGTCATATACATGCACACACCACACACACACACACGTACGTACACATACACACACACACACATACATACACAGACACACATATTCATACAAAGCATTAGTTATGTGATCCCAGTTTTGTTTTCAATTATTTATTTTTATTTTTTTTTAAATAATAATATACATAAATTATTGTCACATTAATTTGTATTATGATTGTATAAATATTATAATTTCATTGTTTTATTATGTTTATGTATGGACAAATGTTTTTCGTATATTTCCTTTTGATTTCGTTAATAAATGCAGAAATAAATCTGCCTTTAAACAAAACACACACAAAGTAGACACATTTGTAAAAAATCAGAATTTGTTAGCTTATATATGACCAGCAGTCCTGAGCATTGAAACGGCAATTGGAAAGAACCAGCGACCTAAAGCTAATTAGGTTATACTACCTTTTTCGTAATTTAAAGGTCACAGGTTCGATTTCCTCTAAAGTGCACTTTTATCAAATTTTGTTCTTGATTAAATTTGTTTTCTAGTTGTTTTCTCTTTTTTCTGATCTTTGCTATTTTTTTTGGTTTTGTATTGTTTGTTTTTATTTGTATGTGATGGCAGTGGTGTATAAATACCTAAGGCACGTCTCAATTAATTTAAAGTAAATACCATTAAATAAAGGGACTTAGTAGCATTGTCATAATCCTTAAAACTTACTTTGAACTCTAGTGGTTCTCTCATACCTTATTATATTCATATTAACAATAAAAGCACGGGACAGGTTTCGGTTTTTCAAATTTCCATTTCATTCAAAAGATATTTACGATTTATGTGTTCAGATATGAAATTGTCTACGAGATAAGTTCATGCCGTGTGCAAAGTAAGTACCATGATTTAGTAAATATAACTTTGCATTTTTGCTCATATCTCAGCAAAAAAACATACTATTAACGTGACATGTTCACACATTACTTTCTGGATATATCAGATCAATCCAATACACATTTTAGTAATCACTCATCACTTGTTGCACTTGCCAATGAAGTTACTAGATCCCTTTAAACATAAAGTCCCATGAACAAAATGATCGATACTCTGAGGACTCTGTAGCTCCAAGAAATACATTACATTATGTGTTGCACATTAATAACATAATATAATAATAATATAAGGCTATAAGCCCTCTTCATAATATTAGGGATTTCTGCCATATATTGACACGCTGGCAAGACGTGTTGTCATTAGGGGGAGCAACTGATTAGTCCTCCCATCCGTACAGCGATTATTGTATTAATTTGGTCGTGAGTGCAGGATTTGATACTAGTCAACCGGGTTAACACAATACTCCTTTCGAGAAGTGGACTAGGTTATTGGCGTGTATGAGGTGTGACCGTCTCATATGGGAACTCTACTATCGATAGTCCGTAATTTTGACTTAGGAGCCTTTCTTGCAACAGTATAGGACAAATGTCTTTTGTACGTAATTCAGTAGTAGCCACGTTACCATGGTAACATTAAAGATTCCTTTTAATAGATTCCTTTCATGAAACGCGCCCCTGCTCTCTACATAAAGAAAATACATTGGTACTTTACCGGTGATAATTAGCCTGTAGCATATCGAGCTATAGTATGATACCTTGGGAGATATGATAGTGCACGGGGTTATTGTTCTGGTTTGACCTGTACCTGGTGACCAAGGGGTTATAACGATGCCACAGCGCTTACAAACACTGTGTGAAGCGCTATAAAAATGAACTCCGCTATCATTATTATATTATTATTATCAGTAGTAGTAGTAGTAGTAGTAGTAGTAGTAGTAGTAGTAGTAGTAGTAGTAGTAGTAGTAGTAGTAGTAGCAGCAGCAGCAGCAGCAGCAGCAGCAACAGCAATAGTAGTAGTTATATTAGTACGTAGAAGTAGTAGTAGTAATAGTAGTAGTAGTAGTAGTAGTAGTAGTAGTAGTAGTAGTAGTAGTAGTAGTAGTAGTAGTATTAGTAGTAGTAGTAGTAGTAGTAGTAGTAGTAGTAGTAATAGTACTAGTAGTAGTAGTAGTAGTAGTAGTAGTAGTAGTAGTAGTAGTAGTAGTAGTAGTAGTTTTAGTAGTAGTAGTAGTAGTAGTAGTAGTAGTAGTAGTAGTAGTAGTAGTAGTAGTAGTAGTAGTAGTAGTAGTAGTAATAGTAGTAGTAGTAGTAGTAATAGTAGTAG